>JAVTVY010022918.1:0-86250 GCA_036873755.1 Hanleya hanleyi
TTGGATAGATCATCCGGATTTGGCGCAGGGGTAGGGGTGAAGTCTAAACCCAGCTTGAGTATATTAATTTGCTCATCGGTTAAGGTTAATGAAGATAAATTAATTACCTTAGGAACCGGTTGTTTTGATACCGGTTCCTCTTCCGTGGACCGCGGTTCCCTAAAAAACGATTATTGTCAGAATAGGATTGTTCAGTGTTATTTGAATTGACTGATCCATTCCTGAATTGTCCAATAAACACCGTGCCTCTTGGGTGGTCCCGATGATTGACACCTGGAGGTACAGGGTTGGAACTCGGTGAAGAGGTATGCCGATATGGTCTTCTTCCTCGATTAGTTGTGGGTCGTTCAGGGGCTGGTCTTCGAACTGGTCTCCTAGTGTATCTCGGGCCTGTTTCATGTGACTCCCAGGTCGAATCACTTTCCCGTGTTCGCTCTCTCCGCGGATTAGTTGGTAAACGAGTTGACTTTGCGCGAGTTTGGCGTCTATCCGTCACGTTTTCATCTAGGCGCTTAGGCTCCGTCTCTTCTATATCAGAGATCTCATTAGGTAGATTCATGAGCCATGAATCTTTAGAGGCCCACGAATCTCTGGATTTTTGCTCAGATTTCTGAATGTCTGAGGCCCACCATTCCAACAGTCTTGTTTGTACAGGACCACTGGTTTGATTGGAAATTAAGTCCTTCATTTCCTCATCCAATTTGGTATAGGCTTCAACAAGATGAATGTGTCGATCTTCGAGAAGAAGGATTTCTGTTCTCACCTTTTTGATCTCCAGGTCTTTTTTTATTTCCCTTTGATTCTCACTGTCCGAGTGGTTGGTTGCGACACGAAATTTCTTTGGGATGAAGGGAATATCCCTGGAAAGAAATTCTTTATATCTGTCCGCTGTCCCCTGTGTCCGTATGGCATTGAAAAAACTCTGTTTCCATGAGTTGAGCTTACGGTTCCAGATATTACCAATATTTCTCTTCTCCTTGGAAATATCGCTTTCTAGTAGGTTGTTAGTGACTGTGCGGAGAGAGCCATATGTGTTTTCAACATAATCTCTCAAGCTGGTGAAAATGTTATTGGCTGCTGTAGAATATATATACACGAATTTATAATATCACCCACTAAATCTGTATGTTCAGAGCCAGGTTTCCACACGAGAAAAGTTCCCTTGCATTTTATTTAAACGGAAATACACGGTTGCAAGCGCAAAGAAGCAGGTGGGGTAACAGATTGAAGCGGCGGCGACTGATTGATGTTTTGCTTAGCATGTCAGGTGACCAACTCGATGAAGCAGACTGATACACGGTATTAAAACTGAAATTGATACACGCCCGTCTCAGGTGGCTAACTTCTCTGCAATAATACGACTGAAGCAAATAAGGGTATTGTGCACCCAAAGGATTCATCTATAAGACACATGAGTGCTTCCGAACACGAAAAAGGCGTACATTTGATTGGAATACTCCATATCGCGGATAGGGTTAAAGTAGAGGGATTCATGGTTAGATATTTTTGGAGGATCTACAGCATATCCTGGAAATCTCCCACTAATGATATGTCTTAAAACGTTGTTAGGCTAGGTTTGATGTAAAAAACACCAACCCCCTTCCTTCAACATCATTCTCGCTATATTCGGTGGTGGACGGTCACTCACGTTTGACGTCTCACACCTCTTATATCCTGGAAATCTGACGACGTTTTATCCTTATTCTATCCCTTGGCGTTATGCATGATAATTGAGTGACCGATGGGAATCAAAATACACATTCAGCATGCAGGATTGGTTATACAATATTGGATAGATGAAATATTTGGGTCAAAAGGATCTGGCGCGTCACGTCGACGACATTAATTTAATGCCCGACCCAAACTTTATTTTATGTGTCGGGTTACATATCTGCCATGTTTCCCAAATGTGCGAGAATCAGTATACAGGTTGCACCCGATATCTTCATCAATGTCTGATATGTGCATACCTTTCTTCTAAAGGCGGTTTACAAGGTATCAAAAAACAAATGCAGTTTATATTTCGATCAGGGGCAGCATATAGGCCCTAAACATTTTAAATCAGGGGTGAGTCGATGGAGTCATTTTATTATATGGGCTTATTTGTGCATAATCTGGAATTTTACATTTCTAAAAAAGAAAATGCCTATCTTTTTATAGAGCACATCGATCTCTGGAAAGATGTCCAGAATGTCATCTTCTTCTCCAAATCGCCATAAAAGTTTCCGAAACACTATATCAATATCTAATAAATATGGGGTCTTCAGGCTTTTTTGCGAAGACGAATAGGCCAGCGTGGTATACAAGATTCCAAGTTGGTTACCAATATTCCTTGGTTCGTGGCTTAATGGACTGAAAATCACAAGCTTACTACCATGACACGACTCCAAGGTTTAATGTGAATACCTTTTACCTACAAGGACCACGATCACCACGTATTACCAGAAATATTTGACCACGGAAAACCCAATCTATATAAAATTAAATCCTATCTGCTCCCCCATTTGCAATATGTGGCTTGTGGGATCTAACCGGCTTGCGCTAACGCGAGTGTCGACCAATCCCGAGAACTCTTGACAGTGCTTTGAAGGGAACATAATGGTAGGGGCTCCACGTCTACAAGTAAAGTAGTTAAAATGCGTCCGTGAGACTATTAGATATTCAAGACCTAGGCGCTCTGAATACCAAATTCAATTGGAACCGGTAAGATCCTACATAGCGACATATACGATTGGGGAGCATTGATAGGATATTAATTGATTAAGATTGCGGAAACCCGAAATCTGACGTTACTGATCAAGAGGCGCACGTGTATGAGCCGGATGACACATATAGTGACACGCAAAGTTTTCATTTTTTTTATACCATGCCCATTAAAACGAAGAAGCGGTGGAGGAGGAAGTGGCGGTAAGGTGTCATAGAACAAGTCAACCTTTGTCACAGATTTTAATTTTCATCTTTCATCTCTATTCTTAAGAATGTTGCCTGCATGCTTGCTTGTTATTTGTAATTTAAAAGGAAACATGTTTTTCTCATTTGAGGCTATTATACGTAGCTTTGATTAAAGGGTAATCACACATTTTCCACTTTATCTTTAAATGCGACCAACAACCATTTCTACCAATTTGGCCAATGTCTGTCCCTGGCAGGTAATTTTTACTCATTTTTTTATGTTTTCCTTTGTGACTTTAACTAAATAAAGATAATTAACTTTTCAGCTTTGATCCTACACAACGATGTATTTCAAGCAGAAATTTTAAGATATTTAGGATATAATATATATATGAAAAAAATCGAATTGTCTCTGAACCTGTATGCAGAAATATCAGCTCGGTACTAAACAACAAAGATACATTTTCATATTAAGAATGCCATACTAATGGAAAATTCTGGGGTCCGGATAGCATGGTAGATTTGTTTACATCTTTAGGCATAAACAACTATACTGACAAGAACATATAAAATATTTATTTCCACGCATTAGTACACGCATCTAACCGAATGACCTCACAATGCCCCGGAAACCAATTCAGAGAATTTGAAGCTCTGTACAGTTGAATGGATAAATATTAATTATTAATTCCGGGAGCTGCAGCCGGAACCGGATTTCGTCAAAGCGGATTTTGCTAATGAGTTGAATTATTTTCTTCGCCAACATGCATATCAGCTCAATTGTTCGGGACATTCTTTACACTTGGGCAATCGTCTATGGCAAGGACGAGTATAGACAAACGTGAAATTAAATAACTGGAACAATAACTGAACACCAAGGACATTTTCACAGTCCGCATCCTTCAATGTCCATCATCGATCCTTTTTAAGGATATTTCTTGATATACTGTAGTAGTACTGACTAGAACACTTTGCTCTATTTCATAACCTGATATTTTTACTCCATAAGAATTTGACATTGAACCCGTTGAACTTGGGTCATGAAAAGGTTACCGCCGATGTTACGAGTGGAATGTCGGGATTTAAGCAAGGGCGATCAAACCGAAAGTGACGTCATCAAAGCTGTACCGTACATAACCGGTATCTCCAGAACGGTAGGAGCCTAGTGGCATGGGACCTTCGTTTATGGATAGCTTAACCCTACCAGTCCGTGGAAGACATTATGAGAAGGGTGCAATTTGAGCAACCCCATCTCCTTCATTTTTAACACAAACATGTATTCATTTTTCACTGTAACCAGTTCTTCTCCTGCCCCAGTACAAGTATCATGCACCTCTACATGTGTGGCAAATCTCATGCTGGTTCCAAAGATATGAACAATTCCGCCCTAATATCGAGCTATGTAGCCGGATTATATGTACTATCTGTGTGCACCAGTTCGTACATTTGATGTGCATATGTCCAACTCTTTATCAAACTGACCAACCTAACGAGTTGAATCGATCGCATCAGTGTAATTCACATGATGTTATTTCTCGACTTGGTCATTCGTTTCATAGAGTTAATAAAGACTTATCTTTCTTGCTAAGGCTCTTATAGCAAACTCGGCTTACACGAGCGAAAATAATTGCTTTTGCATCAGTTCATTCCTGGTAATTGTATATTTATGACACAAGAAATGCAAGAAAGAAGAATGATTTTACAATAAACGAGGCTTCCCAATATCACCTATGTGTTCAACAGCGTCGCATCTGCTATATAACCAGAGGGTAATAAACAATAACACACATGGAATTCCAAACGATTACTTTCCTTTCATCAGTATTATAAAAAAAATAACTGTTGCAGGGAAGGATAAATTATACTGTTAAATTATTTTATACTGGATAAAATAACACCACGTTTTAAGGGCTTTTTTTTAGAAATATGCAGTAAGAACATTGCCCGTCTGGTCATATGAGTTCTTGTCAGTGCGTCGGAATCTTTTTCCATCACCTTTGTTATTCTGCGCCTAATAATTCGCCAATAATTTCATGGTGAAGAAGTGAGACATCGAGTCAGTTTTACAATATGCACACTATAGACTTAGATAGTAGCTGCTACGTTGTACAATGCCAGGATAACAGGCGATGAGAGTCTCCATGGATTTCTATTTGAGCGGGAATACTCGAAGCAAACAAGTAGATATACCAACAGATTTGAGCGGAGCAGCTGTTTGATGTGCTTATTAACGTCTCTGGTGACTGAAGGTCGTTCTACATTAGCAATTTTTCGACAAATTCAAATTGTCCTTGCCAAATGGTGCCCCTGTAGTGCACTTCTTATGCAAAGAGTACTTATAGTTATGGACGGAACTGTACTCCATATCGCGGATGTATAGAGTGATCCAGGAAGAGCTATTTTAGTGGCGATTGGACGGAGTATTCAGTATACCCTGGAATATCCCACTATTCATTTGTCTTAGCATTTTGTTAGGTTTGGTGTTGTGTGAAAACCAATCCTCTTCCGTCAACGCCATACTCACAAAATAAGCGGCGGTGGACGATCACTCGTGTCTGAATGATCACACCTCCTATATCGTGATATCAGATAACGATTTATCACACTTCTATTGCATCATACAATGCTCATCCATGACAATTAAATGACAGAAGGAAATCAAAATACTACAATATAATTATCTTGCCAACGACGAGGGAATCCCTAGACTGACACAGCCGGAACTACTGCGAGGTTTAATTTTATGTGTCTGGTTATATACAGGACTTCACACCTTCCAACACCTGCCACATGCGTTGACAATCACATAAATGCCGTGTTACATAAGCGAGGCGATGTTTCAGAATAACTGATCACCAGTCATGTAGTTGAATGGATGAAATACATCATGTGATTGAAAGAAGGATAAAATGTCTGCATGATCGAGGTCTATTGGGTGGGCTAACCAAATCGCATTTTCATAATATAGAACGTCCAGAATCTGAGATCTTTCTAAAGCACACCATGAAAACGCTGATACTTACTAAGATCGCTGACGATTGCTTGTAGCGAACGGTTGAAGGGCGATTCGTCCCTTTCTCTGAGAAGCTGGTCAAAGTGTGTCGACTGACGAATATACAAAACTGACGATCAGTGGCCGCATCAGATAGGCCGCAAAGAGGGCAGAAAGAGACATGGCTGCATTGAGGGAGAGACCCGGAGATTGCACGAAGATTGTTGGATTGTGCCTATAAAAGAGGGAAATTACTTTGCCTGTTGGCAAGCGACAACACTACAAATGTAATAGTTTTGCACATAATAACATTTTTGATTCTATCAGACCATTTCCTCATCGAATGGAAATGCCACAGAATCTAAAAACCTCATTAATTTTTCCCAAGGTGTGAAAACCGGTGGAAGTCATGCCCGATATTTTCATCGCCGTTGGCCAAGCCAACCGTGGATATACAGTGTGACAACCGTATTGTACACCGTGGTTATACCGTGTAACCACCGTATTGTACATCGTGGGAAAACGGTATGGCGACCATATTGTATATCGTGGCCATACGGTATGACGACTTTATTGTACATCGTGGTCTTGCGGTATGACGAGAGAGAAGAGTTAATAACTTAGTAATCCAACACATTGAAAAATACACAAATTAAAACTTATGCAACAAACCAATTTCTCCCAACTAACCTACGATACAGTCTCCCTTCACCATTCTAAAAAGATCTTCTAAAGTGGCTGCTCGATGAAACGAATCTCTTACAATCTTCAACTCAATCTGGTACATCTCCCTCCAAAGCGGTATTTATACAAAATGCCAGACACTTCCCTCTCCCTTCTAGAAACACAGAGCCAATAAACATAGACTGAGGGAATACATGATGCTAAAGCAAGACCGCTTTCTATCCTCATCCAATAACCATGATTGATCTATGTAATACTGGATTACATATAGCATGATACTGGAAGAATTTTGACTCTGTATCTAAATAAAATAAACATTCAAAATACCATTGGAAGCAGTATGGTAGGAAAGTATTTTCTGAAGTGTTGAACCTTCTGTCAGCAGAAATAATAATAACTGAAAATTTATATTCTATCATTATTAATTATTATTAATTTATATTTATATTCTAATCTTCAGAAGTGCATTACACGATATACACCTTCATGAGAAATGGATGTGTGCAGCCTCATAAAGGCACACAAGATACTTGATTATATAATCAAAATTCACTGATCTTGTGATCCAGTTGTGAGAAAAATCTGGGATACTCACTGACGGCCCTGTGGGTTTGTAGTGTTCTGACCTTGTTGGATCACTGATCCATCATTATTGGATCGATGATCCAGTAATAAATATTTTTGGATCGATGAACCAGAAATAAAGATGCAATGTTACTATAATTGCAACATTTTTTTATACTGTACATGTATATTCGAGGTGAGCCACAGGTGACGCAATTTTCAATCAGGGGAGAGCATCATGTATCCTTCTCTGTGATTCAGTGGTGCATCACTTTCGAGTCAAGGTAAAAAAATTGCTCCTCGTCATTTTGGCTCATTGTGGATTAACGATCCACTATGGCGGACGAAATGAGCGGTCAGTTGAGCCGAGGGTGACCCGTCTCGGTACAAATGAGCCGATGGCAAACTATGCAATATATTGGATCAGTATAGCGTCAATGTTTTACAAACTGATTTTTTTTTTGCGCATATGGCTCATTTTATTTGTAGTGTACTTAACGTCATATCGAGAAGGATATATTATGATGGTAACGCAATCGGCATTTCTTCTTGATTGAATCTCGTGCACCTCTGCATGTCTGGCAAATATCACACTATAGTATGACAGATATAAACAATTCCGCCCTATTATCGAGCTATGCCACCGAACTATATGTATCATCTGTGTGCATTAGCTCATGCATTTGATGTGTATAGGTCCGGTCGTTTATGAAACAGGCCAACCTAACGAGTTGAATCGATCGGATAAATGTAATTCACACGACGATATTTCTCAACTAAGCCATCCGTTTCACAGAGTTAATAAAGACTTATCTTTCTTGCTAATGCTCTTATAGCAACCTCGGCTTACACGAGCGGAAATAATTGCTTTTACATCAGTTCATTCCTGGTAATTGTATATTTATGAGACAGAAATTCAAGAGAAAAGAATGATTTTACAATAAACGAGACTTCCCAATATCACCTTTGCTCAACAGCGTCGCATGTACTATATAAACAGAGGGTAATAAACAAAAACACACTTGGAATTCCGAATAATTACTTTCATTTCGTCAATATGAAAAAAACCTTTTACATGGAAAATTTTAATCGATACTGGGTAAAACAACACCACGTTTTGTGAAATATGCAAGGGCTTATTGTGAAGATTTGGAAATATGCAGTGAGAACAAAAGTGGTCGAAAGACTTCTTGTCAGTGCGTCGGAATCGTTTTCCATCACCTTTGTTATTCTGCGTTTAATAATTCCCCAATAATTTCAGGATGAAGAAGTGAGAAATACAATTTCGAGACCTAGACAATCTTATAATATGCACACTATAGACTTGGTAGTAGTTGCTACACTGCCAGGATTCGAGGCGATGAAAATCTCCATGGATTTCTACTTGAGCGAGAATACTCAAACGAGCAAGTAGAGCAGGAGTGGTTGTTTGATGCGTTGATTAGTGTCTCAGGTGATTAAAGCTCGTTCTACACGGACAATTTTCCCTTGTCAAATGGTGAAAATTTATTGTTGTACTCCATATCGCGGATACGGGTGAAGTAGAGGAATCCAAGAAGAGCTATTTTAGGAGCCACTGAATTGAATGTTCAGTTTACCCTGGGAATCTCCTACTATTCATTTGTCGTAGCGCATTGTTAGGTTTGCTATTGTGTGAAAACCAACCCTCTTCCTTCAACAGCATACTCTCTATATAAGCGGCGGTGGACGGTCACTCTTGTCTGACGTGTCACACCCCCTATATCGTGTAGACGGTCACTCGTGTCTGACGTGTCACATCTCCTGTGTCGTGAAATCAGATAACGTTTAATCACTCTTCTATTCCATCATGCAATGTTCATCCATGACAATTAAATGACAGAAGAAAAGAAGAAAAAGAACTAAATTATAATTATCTTGCCACGCTCTCATTTGAGACGAGATTAATTCAATGTCCGGCGGAGGATCCCTGGACTGTGAGGTTTCATTTTATGTGTCGGGTTACATACAGGACTTCACACCTTCCAACACCTGCTTGTGCGTTGACAACTAAATAAATGTCGTGTTACATAAGCGAGGCGATGTTTCAGAATAACTGATTACCAGTCATGTAATTGAATGGATGCAAATACATCATGTGATTGAAAGAGGAATGAAATGTCTGCAGGATCGAGGTCTATTGGGTCGACCAACCAAATCGCAGTTTCATAATATAGAACTTCCAGAATATAAGATCTACCCAAAGCACAACACGAAAACACTGATGATCGCTAAGATCGCTAACGATTGCTGGTAGTGAAAGGTCGAGGGCCGATTCGCCATTTCTC
This sequence comes from Hanleya hanleyi, assembly GCA_036873755.1. Lineage (NCBI taxonomy): Eukaryota > Metazoa > Mollusca > Polyplacophora > Lepidopleurida > Hanleyidae > Hanleya > Hanleya hanleyi. The sequence goes on from JAVTVY010022918.1 coordinate 9,439, forward strand.
TGAGCAGCTGGTCAAAAGTGTGACTGATGAATACACAAAACTGACTGTGGGCGCAACTGACTGTGGGCGCAACTGTCTGTGGGCGCAACTGTCTGTGGGCGCATTAGTTAGTCCGTAAAGAGGGAATAGGAATTTGCACGAAGACTGTCTCAATAAAAGAGGGAAATTACTTTGCCTGCTGGCAAGCGACAACACTACAAATATGATGGGTTTGCGCATAATAACATCTATGATTCTATCAGACCATTTCCTCATCCAATGGAAATGCCATAGAATCTAAAAACCTCATTAATTTCCCCCATATGTGCGAAGGTGTGGAAGGTACACCCGATATCTTCATGGGCATTGGCCAAGTCAGTGTACGTCATGGTTGTACTATATGACGATCGCTTTTACATCGTTGCAAAACGGTATGACGACCATAAAGGTACATTGTTGCTACAAGTTTGACGACCGTTCTGTACATTTTGATTATACATTATGACGACAGTGTTGTATATATAGAAACCACATGTTCTTTTCTCATTTTAGACTATAATACACAGCTTTGATTAAAGGGAAATCAAACCAAGCTTTTATCTTTCAATGCGACCAACAGCCATTTATTCGAATTTGACCCGAGATCTTCCCCTGGCTCGTGTTTTACTTTGTTTCACCAATTGCTTTCTATCTGAAACAGAGCACGTCTCTCAGCAAAAAATAAATAAAAAAACACTGCGAGCACAGGATCACTCACTCTTCTCCTAGTTTGTTATGCCCGATGGTGAGTTTATCCCAATAAAGGTCTTCAACATTTCGGCATTTATCTTACTTTCACACCGATTTTGCCTCGTGAATTGCCATGGATGTATAGTACGATTTGCATATATGAGATCGCCGGTAGCTTACAGATACCACATCATCTCCTATCTGTTAAGGAAAATTTAATTTTCACCAGAAAGGTTAAGATATTTATGATATATTTTTTCATCCCATTATCTTTGAAAGTATATGGAAAAATATCAACTCGGTACTAAAGAACAGAGACAAATTGCCTTATAAAAAATGCCATACTGATGGAAAAGTCAGGGGTTGGACAGCTTGGTATGATTTGTTTACACATTTAGGCATACTTACTACTTCAAAGATATTAAATGATATTTCCTTACGACTGAGTCGTATAAGCATAAAATCAAATGACCTGATGACGACACTATGCCACGGAAACCAATTCAGAGAACTTGGAGGTTAATACACTTCATTGGATATAAATTAAATACAACTTTCGGGAGCTGCAGCTGGTGCCGAATTTCACAAAAGCGGATTCTGCAAACCCAGTGAAAGTATTCATTCATGAACATGTATTTCCACTCGAACTATTCTTTACAATTACTTGGACAGCCTCCTGTGGTAAAGAGTATATTTAAATGTGAAATAAAATTGTTGGATGAATTCCTGAATGGAGAAGGACATTTGCAAACTCCACATCATTCAATGCCCGTCTCCAATCCTTTTCAAAAGATCTTGGTTAACGTTTAAGCCCATTGTCGTGACATCATCGGGCATTACAGTTGAGATTTTTTGTGTATTTTTGCATTAACCGTGTTTACCCCATGTTCAGGCGTTTACTCATAGTCCCTCGATGCGCATTGATTAGCATCAGAAGCTACTTTGAGCTGATCTGTCATCACAGCTTCCGAGCTAGCGTATTGGGGCCGTGTGGCTACTTCATAGTTTCCACGTGAAAAGCTTCAGTAAAGGCGCTGCAGAGATACCAAGGCTGCATCCTAGAATGCTCCGTATTCTAGTCTGTATGTGAGAAGCCCAGGGAGGCATTCCTGTGGAAGCATATGGTTGCTTTCAATTTTTCCCACCTCTTACATATCTCTGTAATCAGTTTCATGGACAGTTTAGGATGTTACGCACTCTGGCATTTGGGGGAATGGTTTATCCCTTGGACCGCGTATGTACTGGGCATATTCCGATATTCTGATTGCTAAACCTGAGCTTTTGGGAAATTGTTTATCATATATAGCTAGAGACAGCTATAGATATATCAATATATAAACACCAGAGCGTCGTATCGCTAATCGAAACTCAATCGTACATTAACTTTGAAGTACCAGTATCGAGTTTTACGCAGCATAAAGTTTGTGATAAATGTTGTTGTACGTGATGACCGTATGTGCCATCTGTGTGCACCAGTTCATGCATTTCATGCACATAGGTCCGACCGTTTATCAAACGAGCCAAAGTAACGATTTGAATTGATCAGATCAGTGAAATTCACATGAAGTTATTTCCCGTGGAAGCCTTCAGTTTCGCAGAGTTAATAAAGATGTATTTCTTACTAAAGCTCTTATTACCGGAACGGCTTACCCGAGAGGAAATCATTTTTTTTGCATCAGTTCATTCCCGGTTGGCGTTTGTTTGTTTAATACACAAGAAACGCGAGAAAAAATATTTGAGGCTTCCCTATTGTAACCGAGAACTCGGTTGATATAAATATATGGCCGTGTATTTGGTGGCCATTGTTTAAAAACCCAACATTCTACACGGAACATCTGCGGGAAACTACCGACCATATTTCGCGCCCCATGGTCAAAGAGGTCAATGTCAAATTCTCATGAAGCAAAAACAAATCAGCTTAGGAAATAAGGCAAGGTGGTCTAGTCAGTACTGCTATAGTATATGAAGAAATATCTTTAAAACGAATTGGTGATGGAGTTTGGACGATGTGGATTGTGAAAATCTCCTTTTGCATTCAGATTTCTGATTCGTGTTTGCCCATGCGGTGTGATAGTGTGCCCAAGTACAATGACCCATCCACCCATAGCTCCTGAAGTAGGACAAATTATGAACAGAAATGTCATGAAATTATCTTATAAAATTCAGATAATAAGATTTTTCTTGGAGTTTACATACTGAAATATCCTCTTCGAAAAAAATGAGATGTTCAGTTGCCAAAAAATGGAGATATGGTTGATCAAAATGTGCTTCCCGGCTTATTTTGCTATTTTGGTGGTATTTTCATGGAGGATTTTCTCCTATAGCAAAAATATGACACCTCAAACCAAAATCATTCCTGGTTCTTTCCAATAAACAAACTTCTTAATATATTCTGTGGCAAAATTATTTTGGTTTGAGGTGTCATATTTTTGCTGTAAGACGAAATCCTCCCTGTAAATGCACCAAAAATACCAAATCAGATCAGGGAGTACATTTTGATCAATCATATATCCATTTTTATACAACGGAAAATCGCAATTTTTTCGAGGCTGTTATTTCAGTGGGTAAACTTCAAGAAAAATCTGATTTCACAGGTTTTGGATTGAAAAAAAAATCAGCTTGATTAACATTACACACAAGGGAGTCTTTCCCGCATTGTCGTTGAAATGACACCCTCAAGGATGTACTCCAAAATGTTCGTCTTTGACGATTTCAGTACGACGTACAGTATTTTTCTGTCATGAAGAGCCAGGAAGACATTACTTCTCGCGAAATATTCTTTGTTGGGGGAAATTAAAGTAAAGACATTAGTCCAATAGGTTGATCCATAAATTATTAAAAACTACCTCTCGCTCCGAGGATAAAGAAATTATAGGGGATCGGAGCGGTTCGAATAGCATCCCCCTCCCCTCCGGCAACCACACTTATCCAGGCTCCAAAAATTGTGAGGCAAGATAAATTCAATGTCATGAAAATTTATTCTAAACTTTCTGAAAATTTTCCTACAAGGCTTTCAATCATGAAGAGAATCCAACCTTAGCCATGGCGTCACATGTCGGCATTTTGAAACGTTCCCTAAGTGATGTCGAATAAGTAAATAACTGAAGATAAACGTTTTTGTTCATGATGAAATATCATTTAGTGTATCACGATTGAAATTGTACCTTGTTCTAACAGATTACCATGAATCGAGGAAGAATATGTCCGTTTTTGTAACTATCCCGTATAGTAACTTATTTGGCGTCATTCGAAGATGACTTCAGCTTAACATCTTATCGAGAAGGATATATTATGATATAAAACATTCGGCAATTCTTCCTGATTGAAACTACACTCTACAATTGCGAGACAGGATTAAAAATGGAGAAAGTGTGTGCATTTAAGCATTTTTAACACCAATATGCATAATATGCAGTAATAGTGATATTCGTTTGCCACTGCAACCTGGCCTTCCCCTGCTTGACACCATATTAGAATATGATAGTTTCATGCACCTCTACATGTGTGGAAAATATCATATTGGTATCAAAGATATGAACAATTCTGTCCCAATATCGAGCTATGCCACCGGACAATATGTATCATCTGTGTGCATTAGTTCATAATTTGATAGGTCCGACCGTTTATCAAACGGGCCAACCTAACGAGTTGAATCGATCGCATCAGTGTAATTCACATGGTGCTATTTCCCGAATAGGCCATTCGTTTCACAGAGTTAATAAAGACTTATCTTTCTTGCTAAGGCTCTTATAGCAAGCTCGGCTTACACGAGCGGAAATAATTGCTTTCGCATCAGTTCATTCCTGGTAATTGTATATTTATGACACAAGAAATGCAAGAAAAAAAAGATTTTAGAATAAACGAGGCTTCCCAATATCACCCGTGTGTTCAACAGCTTTGCATGTACTATATAACCAGGGGGTACTAATCAAAAGCACACTTGAAATTCCGAACAATTACTTTCCTTTCATCAATATTTAAAAAAGTAACTGTTGCAGGGAAGGTAAAATTTAATCGATACTGGATAAAATAACATCACGTTTTGTGAAATATGCAAGGGCTTATTGTGATATTTTTTAGAAATATGCAGTGAGAACATTGCCCGTGTGGTCATATGAGTTCTTGTCAGTGAGTCGAAATCTTTTTTCCATCACCTTTGTTATTCTGCGTTTAATAATTCCACAATAATTTAAGAGTCAAGAAGTGAGAAAGACATGATCGAGACCGAGACAATCTTATAATTTGCATAAGGATTCCAGGCGATGAAAATCTTCATGGATTTCTATTTGAGAGACCGTCATTATACGGTATGACGACCGTCTTGTACATCGAGATTATACGGTATGACGACCATATTGTACATCGTGATTATACGGTATGACGACCGTCTTGTACATCGTGGTTATACGGTATGACGACCGTATTGTACATCGTGATTATACGGTATGACGACCGTCTTGTACATCGTGATTATACGGTATGACGACCGTATTGTACATCGTGATTATACGGTATGACGATCGTCTTGTACATCGTGATTATACGGTATGACGACCGTCTTGTACATCGTGGTTATACGGTATGACGACCGTATTGTACATCGTGATTATACGGTATGACGACCGTCTTGTACATCGTGATTATACGGTATGACGACCGTATTGTACATCGTGATTATACGGTATGACGACCGTCTTGTACATCGTGATTATACGGTATGACGACCGTCTTGTACATCGTGATTATACGGTATGACGACCGTCTTGTACATCGTGATTATACGGTATGACGACCATATTGTACATCGTGATTATACGGTATGACGACCATATTGTACATCGTGATTATACGGTATGACGACCGTCTTGTACATCGTGGTTATACGATATGACGATCGTCTTGTACATCGTGATTATACGGTATGACGATCGTCTTGTACATCGTGGTTATACGGTATGACGATCGTCTTGTACATCGTGGTTATACGGTATGACGATCGTCTTGTACATCGTGGTTATACGGTATGACGACCATATTGTACATCGTGATTATACGGTATGACGACCATATTGTACATCGTGATTATACGGTATGACGACCATATTGTACATCGTGATTATACGGTATGACGACCGTCTTGTACATCGTGGTTATACGGTATGACGATCGTCTTGTACATCGTGATTATACGGTATGACGATCGTCTTGTACATCGTGGTTATACGGTATGACGATCGTCTTGTACATCGTGGTTATACGGTATGACGACCGTATTGTACATCGTGGTTATACGGTATGACGATCGTCTTGTACATCGTGATTATACGGTATGACGATCGTCTTGTACATCGTGATTATACGGTATGACGATCGTCTTGTACATCGTGATTATACGGTATGACGATCGTCTTGTACATCGTGGTTATACGGTATGACGATCGTCTTGTACATCGTGGTTATACGGTATGACGATCGTCTTGTACATCGTGATTATACGGTATGACGACCATATTGTACATCGTGATTATACGGTATGACGACCGTCTTGTACATCGTGGTTATACGGTATGACGATCGTCTTGTACATCGTGGTTATACGGTATGACGATCGTCTTGTACATCGTGGTTATACGGTATGACGATCGTCTTGTACATCGTGATTATACGGTATGACGACCGTCTTGTACATCGTGATTATACGGTATGACGACCATATTGTACATCGTGGTTATACGGTATGACGATCGTCTTGTACATCGTGGTTATACGGTATGACGACCGTCTTGTACATCGTGATTATACGGTATGACGACCGTCTTGTACATCGTGATTATACGGTATGACGATCGTCTTGTACATCGTGATTATACGGTATGACGATCGTCTTGTACATCGTGGTTATACGGTATGACGATCGTCTTGTACATCGTGGTTATACGGTATGACGATCGTCTTGTACATCGTGATTATACGGTATGACGACCATATTGTACATCGTGATTATACGGTATGACGACCGTCTTGTACATCGTGGTTATACGGTATGACGATCGTCTTGTACATCGTGGTTATACGGTATCGACGTACATCGTTATACGTATGACGATCGTCTTGTACATCGTGATTATACGGTATGACGACCGTCTTGTACACATCGTGATTATACGGTATGACGACCATATTGTACATCGTGGTTATACGGTATGACGATCGTCTTGTACATCGTGGTTATGCGGTATGACGACCGTCTTGTACATCGTGATTATACAGGTATGACGACCGTCTTGTACATCGTGATTATACGGTATGACGACCGTATTGTACATCGTGGTTATACGCGACCGTATTGTACATCGTGGTTATACGGTATGACGACCGTATTGTACATCGTGATTATACGGTATGACGACCGTATTGTACATCGTGATTATACGGTATGACGACCGTATTGTACATCGTGATTATACGGTATGACGACCGTATTGTACATCGTGATTATACGGTATGACGACCGTATTGTACATCGTGGTTATACGGTATGACGATCGTCTTGTACATCGTGGTTATACGGTATGACGACCGTATTGTACATCGTGGTTATACGGTATGACGACCGTATTGTACATCGTGGTTATACGGTATGACGACCGTATTGTACATCGTGATTATACGGTATGACGACCGTATTGTACATCGTGATTATACGGTATGACGACCATATTGTACATCGTGGTTATACGGTATGACGACCGTATTGTACATCGTGATTATACGGTATGACGACCGTATTGTACATCGTGATTATACGGTATGACGACCGTATTGTACATCGTGATTATACGGTATGACGACCGTATTGTACATCGTGATTATACGGTATGACGACCGTATTGTACATCTTGGTCATACGGTATGACGACCGTATTGTACATCTTGGTTATACGGTATGACGACCGTATTGTACATCGTGATTATACGGTATGACGACGGTATTGTACATCGTGATTATACGGTATGACGACCGTATTGTACATCGTGGTCATACGGTATGACGACCGTATTGTACATCTTGGTTATACGGTATGACGACCGTATTGTAGGTCCCCCGCCGAAATAGCAGCGATTTTTAAGCGTTGCTGATCTCCGGGCAGCTACTACTTCATAGGCGACATTTTATGGCATATGAATACCAAATTTGAGAAGAATCCGATGAACAGTAGCCAAATTATTGCCAGGAAGCAAATTTCGAATTTTTCCATCAGGCAACTGGTGACATGGTATGTGCATACCAAACTCGGGAAGAATCCAAAGAGGGTCCTCATGTTATTGCCCGGAAACCAAATTTAGATTTTGACACCATGTGGCACTACCTGTAGGCACAAGTGGGCGAAACGCAATCTTAGGCGAAATCTTATATCATGGTATATTCATGGTATATTTTCCACCAGGTGGCGCCACTGGTAAGTACAAATGAGCGAAAGGCAATCCCAAGCAACATCTGGTGTGGTACATGCATGCTAAATTTGAGAAGAATCTGATAAGCAGTTCCCAAGCTATTGCCCGGAAACAAATTTCAGATTTTACCACCAAGTGGCAAAATACGAACGTAGAGTGCAAGATCTATGGCGTTACGTTTCGTAACTTGTGTCTAATTCCGTTTAACCCGGGGCTAGGGGCCGTATGAGCCCATGTACTTCAAGATCCTCGTGGTGCTCATAGTCACAATCAAAGCGTGACTGAGATAGATGACGACCTTACAACGATTATTATGGATTAAGAATACTGAGCAGCGATACGGATTTTATATTTTTGGAACATCATGATGTCTTGTCGGCATCATTGAAAACTGTTGACCGCTTCTCTCTTGCTGGAAACTAGCCTATGTTTATGTATACTATGATTGTCTTTTTGAATTTGGTGCTAATACTGTTATATGGAATATGGAATAGGTCTTTGAATTACAGACGCGGATATTCTTTAATGGAGGACGGCAGAATTATGAATGACGGACTAGACGCTTGTAACCACCTGTAAGCAGAAGTGGGTGAAACTCAATTCCAAGCGACATCTAATATGGCATGGTGTATGCATACCAAATTTGAGAAGAATCCAGTGAGCGTTTCTCCAGGCATTACCCGGCAAGGTGGGGTATTTCGGAGGAATCCGACAAAGCATTTCATAGTTATCGCTTGCAGCACGGAAGAACGGAATGAACCCTAGTGGCGCCACCTTCAGGCAGATCTTGCTGAAATGCAATACCAATCGACATCTTGTCGCAAGGAATTCATATGCCGAATTTCGGAGGAACCAGACGACGCGTTCCAAATTTATTGCTTGCGAGAATTTGCATGAATTACCAGAGAAGGATGGAAAGAGCCCTAGTGGCGTCACCTTCAGGCAGATCTTGCTGAAACGCAATACCAATCGACGTCTTGTCACAAGGAATGCATATAAGCCAAATTACAGAGGAATTCGGCAAAGCGTTTGGAAGTTAATGCCTGTGAAGAATTTGAACGGACATGAACGGACCTGCACAGAAGATTGAAACAAAACCCAGTGGCGCCACCTTTACGCGGATCTTGCTGAAACGCAATACCAACCGACGTCTTCTCGCAAGGAATGCATAGGCCAAATTTCGAATGAATCCGACAAAGAGTTTGGAAGTTATCGCTTGCGAAGAATTTGAACGGACATCCACGGACATGCGCAGAGGATTGGAACAAGACCCAGTGGTGCCACCTTTAGGCTGATCTTGCTGAAACGCAATACCAACCGACGTCGGAGAATCCAACAGAGCGTTTGGAAGTTATCGCTTGCGAAGAATTTGAATGGACATCCACGGACGTGGAGAAGCGTGACTCATTTTACAGTCCCCCGGCCGAGTTGTGGTGGGGGACAGTAATGGAAAATTCTGAAGTCCTGGACTGCATGGTGCCTTGAGGCATAAACAACTATACTGAGAAAATATATTAAATGTTGTTTCCCTGCGACGAAGTCGTATACGCAAATCAAATGACTTGGATGACGAAACTGTGCCACGAAAACCAATCCAGAGAATTTCGGCGCTAACACACTTCACTGGATAAAAATTGAATACTAATTTCGGGAGCTGCAACTGGAGCCGAATTTCATAACAGCGGATTTTGCAAATTGAGTGGAAGTATTTCTTTATAAACATGTATAGCGGCTTCATTGTTCGAAACATACTTTTCACTGAATTGGACAGCCTCCTGCATGTGCTAAGGAGAAGTATATATAGATGTGAAATTAAATAATAGGACGAATTACTGAATGCAAAAAGGATATTTTTGCACAATACACATCGTTCAATGTCCGTCTCCAATCCGTTTTAAAATATATTTCTTGTTTAACATGTCACCCATTATCATGACATCATCGAGCATGACATCTGACTATTTCTGTGTATTCTTGCATTTACCATGTTTATCTCGTGATAAGGCGTTCACTCCATCAGTCGCCCTCGATGCGCATCCATTAACATAAGATGAGTGCATGATTTCAGCTGAGCTGATAACTTCTAATTCCACTTAAGTGAGTGTTTGGTACCTCATGGTTTCCACATGAACACCTGCAATAAAGGCGCGTCTGGGATACCCAGACTACGCCTTATAATCCTCGGTATTCTAGTCTGAATGTTAGGTGCCGAGAGAGGCTTTCCTGTGGAATCACATGGTTGCTTTTTAGTCACCAGAAGTCGTCAATTTCTCCCATCTCTTACATATCTCTCCATTGCTAGCTCCTACTGTCAGTTCCATCGGCAGTTTAGGATGTTACACACTCTGACAAATGGGGAATGGTGTATCCCTTGGACTGCGTATGTACTGGGCATATTCCGATATTCTGATTGCTAAATATGAGCGGTGGGAAATTGTTTTTCATGTCTAGCTATAATTATATCAAATTATAAACATCAGAGCGATGTATGACTCTTTGGAATTCAATTGTACTTTAACTTTAAAGCACCAGTATCGAGATTAATACGGCAGTAATTTTGTGATAAATGTTATTATTCATGATGACTATGTATTATCTGTGTGGATTAGCTCGTGTTTTTGATGTGTATAGGGCCAACTTATCGAGTTATATCCGTTTTACAGACTTATTAACGAATTATCTTTCTTGGTAAGGCTCTTGTAGCGGGATTAGCGTACCATTTATAGCACAAAAACTGTTTTCCAACGTAACCTAGCTATGTGGATGAAAAAAGACACTTGGCATTTCAGATAAGTAATTTCCTCTTATCAATATGATCACGTATCGTAGTAAAAAATAAATATTGCAGGAAAAGCTACATCTAAACGTGTTGCGATATTGGAGAAAATAACACCTTAAATTACTACGTTTGTGAAATAGTTTTGCTCCAAACAAGCGCTTTCTCAATGGCAATTTCTGAGTGTTACAATATTTACTACTATTGATTAGTGGATGCTATAACCCAAGACCTGCAATATCTAGAGACTCAGCGGAATAATATTTCACTATTATAGCCATGTGCCTCATTGGCAGTTGATCGGTTATGCTCCCTTCCTTGCCAGTACAGATATAGGTTGGAGCCACCATTTTGTTTACGAATCCAGTCAAAATCACGACAGGATACGCCCATTTTCAGCAGTTATTGTGCATCTACTAGTGGTTGTGAATGTTATCATGTTTTGTTTCTTCTACGTTTTCGAAGAAGGATAAATATAACTGCCGTAAATTCAAAAGACTAGACATAACCATTTGCTTACAACGACACTTGGGCAGTAAAGCATGTACTTCAATAGATCCTTGCCACAGTACTTGGTATGAGTGTTGTATCTTCGACCCGCACATACCAGCATTCAGACTTCCCTGTCGGTTTGATGTCCGTGTTGCGTAAGTGGCGCCACCAGACGGCATCATGGAATATTCGGCATTTTCCGCCGATTGCTTATGCAGGAAACCGTACTATGCACAGTCTTCGCTTGAGATTTGACTTTTTGTCCCCCGCCGCAACGCGGCCGGGGACTTTAAAATGGTTCTTGCTTCTATGTGTCCGTGCATGCACGGACATGTCCGTGCAAATACTTCGTAAGCAATAACTTCTAAATGCTTTGTCGGATTCCTCCGAAATTTGGCATCTGCATTCTTTGCGACAAGACGTCTCTTGGTATTACGTTTCAGCAAGATCCGCCTGTAGGTGGCGCCACTGGGGTCTTGCTTCTATGTGTCCGTGCATGCACGGACATGTCCGTGCAAATACTTCGTAAGCAATAACTTCTAAATGCTTTGTCGGATTCCTCCGAAATTTGGCATCTGCATTCTTTGCGACAAGACGTCTCTTGGCATTACGTTTCAGCAAGATCCGCCTGTAGGTGGCGCCACTGGGTCTTGTTCCAATCTTTAGTGCATGTCCGTGCAAATACTTCGTAAGCGATAACTCCTAAACGCTTTGTCGGATTCCTCCGAAATTTGGCATCTGCATTCTTTGCGACAAGACGTCTGTTGGTATTACATTTCAGCAAGATCCGCCTGTAGGTGGCGCCACTGGGTCTTGTTCCAATCTTTAGTGCATGTCCGTGGATGTTCGTGCAAATGCTTCGTAAGCGATAACTCCTAAATGCTTTGTCGGATTCCTCCGAAATTTGGCATCTGCATTCTTTGCGACAAGACGTCTGTTGGTATTACGTTTCAGCAAGATCCGCCTGTAGGTGGCGCCACTGGGTCTTGTTCCAATATTTAGTGCATGTCCGTGCAAATACTGCGTAAGCGATAACTCCTAAATGCTTTGTCGGATTCCTCCGAAATTTGGCATCTGCATTCTTTGCGACAAGGCGTCGCTGGTATTACGTTTCAGCAAGATCCGCCTGTAGGTGGCGCCACTGGGTCTTGTTCCAATCTTTAATGCATGTCCGTTCATGTTTGTTCAAATCCTTCGCGAGCGATAACTTTCGAACAATTTGTCGGATTTCTTCGAAATTTGGTAAATGCATTCCCTGCGACAAAACACCGTTGGTGATGCGTTTCAGCAAAATCCACCCGGAGGTGGCGCCACTAGAGTTCATTCCATTATTCCATGCTGCAAGTGATAACTTTCTGGGTAACATGAGAAACGTTGCGGCTCATCGGATTCTTCTCAAATTTGGCATGCATTTACCATGCCAGGAGCTGTTGCTTGGGATTGCCTTTCGCTCACTTGCACTCACAGGTGGCGCCACCTGGTGGCAACATCACAAATTCGTTTCCGGGTAATAACTTGAGAACTGACCATCGGATTCTTCTCAAATTTTGTATGAATGTACCGTGACATAAGATGTCGCTTGATAATGCATTTCACTGACTTGCGCCTAGAGGTGGCGTCACCTGGTGTCAAAATCTAAATTTGGTTTCTGGGCAATAACTTGAGGACCCTCATCGGATTCTTCTCAAATTTGGTATGCAGATGTCCCCACGATACCATGTTCCTTGGGATTGTATTTTTCCCGCTTCTGCCTACAGGTGGCGTCTCCTGGTGGAAAAATTTGTTTCCGGGCAATAATTTGGCAACTGCTCATCAGATTATTCTCAAATTTTGTATTCATATGTGACCCGCCCCAAATAACATGAACACCGGTAGGCATCTAGTACCGGCAATAACTTGAGGACCCCTCCTCAGAGTCTCAAAGTTCATATGCCGATACCATGACATGAAAAGTCTAAATTTGGTTTCTGGGCAATAGGTTGAGGATGCCTTCATATTCTTGTCAAATTTAGTTTGCAGATAATATGCCATGAGTTGTCTCTTGGGGTTGCATTTCGGTTACATAATTTTCATGCTACGTGGTAAAGAAAATATATTACAGTAGCAATCAACATTCAGTCAGCCATTCGGAGTTGATCTCAAAACCTGGGAAGGTGGAAAGACCCCTCTGCTTCTTACGCCTGTGAAGTAGCTGTTGCCATGCTCATGAATATCTTCTGAAACCGACAGCGCTTATAAATATTGCTGCCATTTTGGCGGGGGACCTAGCATCCTCTGGCTGCTTGTTGAAGTTTTAAACCTCTGACAAATATTCTCACACAAAATTATGTGAGAGTTGAGAGATTAATTAAAATTCTGCCATGTAGAATAATTCTGTTGTGTGTAACATACTCCAAAGTTATCTCTCACAGAAGAGAAAGTCTGTCAGTTTAACAGTATGTGCTCTTCAGTGTAATCGGGGCCCATATCGAGTGTCGCTATTTTATCATTGAACCGGAACGGGAATCAAAGAGACAAGTGGTTGTTTTACAGATGCCAGGCCTAAGGTATATTTCCCGAGTATTTCTCGCATGATCACAGTGAAGAATTGACAAATACATGATCACGACAGAGACAATATTATAATATGCACGTTAAAAACTTTGGAATTAAAAATGTTCTCTAGTGGTCTCGATACTAAAGGCACTTGCATATGGCGTATACATATCTCGCCTAGTAGCATTTGCTAGATCCTGTCTTAAATGTGGCGAGTCACACAACATTATTGTAGAAACAGGGCTATATCATCTAGCGCCTCCACTCAAAGTTTCTCAAATCTGGCGATACATATCGCAGGATGATAGCAAAATACGAGCGTAGCGTGCAAGCTCTATGGCGTTACGTTTCGGAACTTGTGTCCAGTTCCGCTCAACCCGCGACTAGGGACCGTATGAAAGCATGTATTTCAAGATGCTCATGGTGTTCATATGAACAGGCACAATCAAAGCGTGATTGAGATACATTAAACTCTAGATAACGACTTTACCACGAAAATCATATGGATTAAGAATACTGATCAGCGATACGGATCTGATATATTGGAACATCATGTCATATCGGCATCATTGAAAACTGTTGACCGATTTCCTCCTGCAGACATCTAGCCTAGTTTTATGTATACTATTATTTATTCTTTTAATTTTGTGCTAATGCAATTATATGAATTAAGTATTTGAATTATAGACGCGGAAATTCTTGTTTAATGGACGACGGTTGAATATTGAGTGACGGACTAGACGTCGTGATAATACCTGTTCTTGCCAATGTAATGTGATATAGTAGTTACTATAATTATTGTATAATATTATCCCTGTATATATGATACATTAAACTTTTATAAACAATAACCGATGCTCATACCTTTACCTCAACTATATATAAATAGATATTTTCATATAATCGTGCAAAATTTAATATAGAATATATTTCGGGGATATAACAAGCCCCCAGGGGATTTATTCCCGCCATCCGCAGTCTATATCTTTTATCATTGAATTGTACATTGTTTTTCATATTGCTGTTATATGGTGAATAAGTCAAATCAAATCAATCAAATGAAATCCGTGAAAAAGTCGGTCAATTATACCTATTAGATATGACGTCCACGTCATATAGCCATTAAAAATCTTGTTAGATTTTCCGATAGAGTTTGGTATAAAGATATAGTGTAAGAAGTTTCAGTTTCGAAGCATCGCTGCTGACCAAGATAATCACCGTAGTGGGGCGGGATCAGAAATTATATTCTGTTCTATACAATAACATCGTGATGTTTTTCCGAATGCGGGTACCATTGGTATTATCCAAGAAAAAGTGGGGCTGCTTTCCGGCTTGTTGCGATCCTGACCATTTTTTGTCCAGCTACGCAATTCTGCATGGCTGTACGTTCATGGGATGCTTTACACTAGTACATGTCCATATAAATTCAAATTGCGATTTGGTTGAGAAAAAAATGGAATTAATGTATATTCTCATGTTGGATATAGGTGTGTTAACTATATCATAGTCTCAACAATCCAATGAAAATAGTTGATTTCTTTTGAAAGATTAGAACTTGCCAATGTTGTGTTTTAAATCTTGAAGATATAGCATGATGCACTGGAGGTTCTGAAATGGTTCATTAAAACTAAACTGTAAAAAATGTGTTGTTTTAACATAATAATGTGCTAAACTGGCTTCAACACCATCTGTTTTGCGTTGAAATCAACATGGTTTCGTGTTGAACTTAATATATCAGCACAAGATCGTCTTGAGTTCAACCCTAATTTGTACTGATTCTAACACAATTTGTGTTATTTCAAACACGATTTCAGTGTTAGATGGCTGCAACACAGTTTTATTACGCAGTGTGAGGTCTCAGGTCTCTGGTGTTTTCAGGACTAGTCAAGTCTGAGACTTATAGTCAAGTCTGAGACTTATAGTCAAGTCTGTAACCTATGGTTTTTGTCCTGTGTTCATGCTTCACTGGAATTAATTCATGTATGTATAAAAAGCCCAGTGTCCTAATGCTATAGGCGTTCCCAACAAGAAATAAATGGCCACTGGCGAATTGCAGTGGCCTCGTGGGAGTACATTCCAAGTAATGAAGACGATGTCGTCTTCGAATTGAAAATGTAAGTAGTAATCCACGTTACACGATCAATTTGTTCAGATGAACGTGCTCGGAACGGGAAAACATTGGGGCTCAAGACGGGTCGAAGTCATACATGGTTCGTAATTAGTTCCGACAAACACAGAGTCGATCGACTGTTCATCAAGGTACCAAGTGAACTCATTGTCCATTTATGAAATGTTCACGCCGACGAAAAGTGACGAAATAGTTTTAGACGGGTGCATGCGGGCTTGGAAATCAGGAGGTTCCAGAAGGACCAAACAGTTTTCACCGATTTTGTATATAATCTTTCATATATAGAGAGAACCTTTGCAAGAAGGTTCCATATAGAATCGAATGCGATTCTTATTGTATAGAATCCTTTGCGGTTCCATCCGATACGAGCCAGGTACCGTTTGGAAATCGAAGTCCTTTGAAATTAGGACCAACTTCTAGTACTTTTCCCAGACACTATCATTACTAATCGTGTGTTGTATAAATTTGGTTTTGAAAAAATGGCATTAATGTATATTCTCATATTGGATATAGGTGTATTAACTATATCATAGTACAATGTCTCAACAATCCAATGAAAATAGTTAATTACTTTTGAAAGATTTGAACTTACCAATGTTAAGTTTTAAATCTTAAAGATGTAGCATGATGCACTGGAGGTTCTGAAATGATTCATTACAACTGCACTGTAAACAAATGTGCTGTTTTAACACAATAATGTGCTAAAATGGCTTCAACACATGTTTCGTATTGAGATCAACATGGTTTCGTGTTGAACTTGATATATTAGCACAAAATCGTCCTGAGTTCAACATTAATTTGTGCTGATTCTAACACAATTTGTGTTATTTTCAACACAATTTTGGTGTTAGATGGCTGCAACACAGTTTTATTTAGAAGTTTAAAGTCTCATGTTTTCATGACTAGTTTAGTCTGTGACTTGTCTAACACTGTAACCTATGTTTTTTGTTCTGTGTTCATGATTCACTGGAATTAATACATGTATGTATAAAAAATCACTGTGTCTTAATGCTATAGGCGTTTCCAGCAGGAAATAAATGGCCAACTGGCAAATTGCGCAAATCCATTTCATCGGGCATTTATAATGACCTCGTGGGAGTACATTCCAAGTAATGAAAGACGATGCCATCTTCGAATTAAAGATTTAAGTAGTAATCCAGGTTTCACGATCAATTTGTTCAAATGAATGTGTGCTCAGAACGGGAAAACATTGGGGTTCAAGACGGGTCGAAGTCTTACACGGTTCGTAATTAGTTCCGACAAGCACAGAGTCGATCGACTGTTCATCAAGATACCACTTAGTGGACATCGTTGTCCATCTATGAAATGTTCACGCCGACGAAATGTTACGAAATTGTATTAAACGGGTGCACGCGGGCTTGGACATCAGAAGGTTCCAGAAGCACTAAACACTTTTCACCGCCGAACAGCGTTTTTTTTTGTCCTGAAGAGTTACGTGGAAACACATACTTTTCTGTGGTCAACATCATCGACTCATGTCCACACCGTAAATAGATTTTCAGTCTTCTTCCGTTCACAAAGCTTTCGGCCAAGATGGTATCTTATCAGTGTTAGATCTTCAACCAGGATTATCCTCTGTTTGAACAAGATTTTTATGTCTTTGTAAGATTTTAGTTTAAAAATATATGCCCCTTTTCTTCATCAGGTGGACTTTTACGATGTGATCCTTTCTGCAAAGTCTTCTGAAAAAGTTTTAACTCAATATCCAATTTTCGATGAATATCACGGTGGCAATGTCGTCAGTTTATTCCGTCAACGTTTGGAATTTTGGGACTCCCAGAAAATTGGGTTCACACTCTCCAAGCTTTGGATATCTTTGTGCACGTGTCCAATTTGTTCAGATGAGTACAATGGGCAAATAAGAAAATTGGAGCAAGGAGACGTAGTCCCCATTACCCTTTTCAGAAGGTTATTTACGGAATCATAATGATTCTGAATAGAAACTTTTACATATGGAGTGAACATTTGCAAGAGGGTTTCATATAGAACCAAAGAGGATTCTTATTGCAGGTCTATAGAACCCTTTGCGGTTCTATCTGGTACAAGTCCGGTAACGATGGAAAAGAAATCGAAGTTCCAAAGAAATTAGGACGAACTCCTAATACATTTTCCCAGACACAACGATTACTAAATCGTGTGTTGTATGTAGGAAAACAATGAAGACAGAAAGCGGATTCCTAGCGGGCTAATTTCCGGTACATCCGTACCAATAATACGGAGTATAGTGTAGTATAGCGGAAAACGATTGTCACATAGCGCACAGATCAAATCCGTAGATTTATGGAATTGTTAAACAGCACGGCTCGAATATCCAGTTAGTATAATATAACCAATCCAAGAATTTACATCGCCTGGCTAAGAAATCGGAAGATATCGGTAAAACTGGGAGCGGTTTCCTTTGCACTGGCAGATACATCTTTGGCTGAAAAGAACGCGGCTGAACAGGAATGTAAATAAAACTGATGGCCAGTTGTTTGGTTTCCGGATGTGCACGCTTCATTTAGCTCTCTCATGGATGATAATGCAATACATATATATTGATAGAGAAAATCGTTCAAGCCTAACATTGTTCAAAGGCGCTTCACATATCAAACGCTTTAAACCTAAAGTTGAACTAAATGTTCCTAAAGAACATCAGGTGCTTGTATGAATCCAACCTCCCCACAGCGCATACTCCATTTCGCAGGCTCCATTACCATCCCTGTCACCAATAGCGGAAGTTGACCTTTACTACGTTGCTATGACGTATAGGGGAAACCAACCAACGCACGGTTCAGTTTGAATCCGGCCGATTCGGTTTGAAACAACTCCTTTAGTGTTGCACATGAGCGAACTACTTTTCATATGCTCTGTCCAGATAAACAGGGAAAATTATCTCCAGATAATTCTTTTCAACGCTAGGTCAACAGAGGTATTAGGCAGACTTGAAAAGTAATCGAAATGTTCGGTAAACATCTATTTCACTATATATGATGTCACTTCCGGCGATGTGCGCGAAGGCCCCGAATCCGGTCCAAAAATCTGACTGGTGCCTGGGGTGTTATTAGACCCCCAGCGAGGTGGTTGGTATGAATCTGGTATTTTTATTTTTGGACTACCTCAGCTATAGCTGGCGATCGAGAATTCCTATGAAATGCACAATCTCCGTCTCTTCCTTCTTATCTCCTCTTGCTCCCGACATTCGATACTAACTTCCTTAGCTCTTCAACAATTTGACCGATATATCTCAAATGTCACCAGGATAACTATGCGGTCATGCATATGTCTCGTACCAAAATTAAATTTAGTGGGTCTTAGGTCAAGTTCAGTGTGGCCTAAAAACAAGAAATCATCCGAATTCATGTTTTGTTTGGGTGGATTCAGATACAGCCGATATACCCTGTACTGGAATTGTAAAATGTCAAATAGGTCAGAAGGTCAACGTCATAATGCCCCCAATAAAGTTATAGAAACATTGCCCGTGCTATTACTCGACCCCAAGGATGTAGATCGTGATCATGCTTCAGTAACGTATTGATGTCGAAAGGTCAAAGTTCAAGGCCACTGGAGATGAAAAGAATGAGAAAACCATTGAAATTACATATTTTGAGATTGGATGCAACAGTGGGAAGCGATGACTCGGTCAACGAAATGAAACGGTCAACCGTCAAGGTCACTGACCACCAGCAACTCAGCAACGAAACATTTAAAAATCATACAAGTATTTTTCGTTTTAATGATGTAGTCCCCAGCGCCAATTAGGCTCTTACATACAAGTTCTGCTTTGTGAGTTCTATAGTGCCTATATCAGTATATGTGGTTCACTGTTGTACAACTAACCAACTGTTTCACGCGGCTGAGTTAATATTTTCCGTCCAGCTTATGTGATATTATCCGTTATTTAGATTACCTTCTTGCTGTTTTAACAATCAGGGTCTCCCACTCATCAGCGCTTTAACCAAAAAACCCCCAAAGCTCTGAAGTGTCAACAGAAAATTCCTATGAATCGCGGGATGCGGAACGCCGGAAAAGCCGAAATACTTCCGCGGATTCACAATTCACAAAATATGGAAACTATCACCATTATATCTAATTTGGGTTAAATTAGATCAATAACATCTGGTTATGGGGTATTTTCGAGGATTTCTATGGCGAAGAGGAATCAAATTCTACAATTTTTGCACGCCGTGCTTCTTGAAGACCATTATTTTCTATCTGTGGACTTCAATATATTGTCAGTACTTTTTCTGCACAGTATTGAAGCCTATGTCTAGGCTTAGCTGTACCCTACCTTCAACATCAAAAGGGAAAGGAAATGTGGGTAAATTTAAATGTGCTCTTTCTTATAACTTGATTTAGTATGGTACATTCTAGAAAAAGAAAACAGCAAATAAACTTTGAAGGAATGCTTAGACTGTAGTACTCTGTTAAATCAAGATATTAACAGACATTGATAGTGTACTGTTCCAGCTGTCTCCCCTTCAGTGATTGGTCATTTGACCCCGCCATTTTAACTAAGACGACCATTCTCATTGGATCACTATTGATAGGAGCCACCCCTATCTTCATACACAACCACATGACGGTCTCAGTTGACCGATGACATAGCGCGGCCTCGTTTTCGATTTCAAAATCTGGCGTCTAACTGGGGAAACGTTGTTGTTGTTGCATCAGCCGATCATTGACCTTCCGTAGAAGGGTCCAATACTATAGGCTAGAGAAATGCTTAAAGTTATGGTTAAAGCGATGTGAAGACAATTGTGGTTGGTAAAGTACCACTAAATGATACAGCGAGGACGGGGGGGGGGGGAGAGAATTAAGGTTTAGCGTCGCATTCAGCAATATTTCAGCTTTTTTTTCGCCGATCAAACAAAATTCTAAGTATTCAGGTTAGTAATTTAGTAATCCAACACAGTAAAACATACACACATTAAAATTTATGCGACAAACCGAATTCTCTCAAATAACCCTAAGACACAGTCCTCCATCACCCGACCAAAAACAGATATTCCAAGGTAGTCGCTCGATAATCTCTTACAACCTTAAAATCTATACTGTCGATAAGTCCTCGTTCCTGTAAGATCTTCCTGGCATGGAGTACACCTTGGGTTTGGCTTTTTCTTTTAGTAAATGTTCGTGAGTTAATCGTGTATGACCGATTCTACATCGCCTGATCATGGCTTGATCGAAACGTTTCTGGCTGTTCAGATGAGTATAGCCTACAGTTTTTTGAACTCATGAAGTTTGTTATTATTCACAGCACCCCATAAAGATTGAAACAGCTTTCTTACATAAGTATAGAGATAGAGGGTCTGAAATCGCTATATGGGATTCCAACAGGATCAACCTCATTATCTAGGGCTGCCTTAGCCATTCTATCAGCCTCAGTATTACAAGACATATAAGGGAAGTGAGAAGAGGTACTGACATACTGACAGAGCCACATGACTTCACAGTATAGTCTTCCGGTTAACCTATTCTAAAGCACACACCAAGAATCTAACGATTCGTGATATGTGTTGTATCTCAGGTACGCTTTTATTGTACCTGTTCATGTGGCAACTTGGATCATATGACCACACGGCCCCTATAGCACCGGCATAAGCGGTATTAGATACAAATCTAGAGAGCTATTATCTTTGATGCCAGCGTGACTAGGCAACCAACAAAACACAATACCAATCTGTTGATCAAATCTACAATCATATAATATTCAAGATGGTGGGATGAGTTGAAGCTCCAATTTTAATCTTTTGTTTGTTCCCCTGCATGTCTGTGTGTATGCAAACAAATGAGTTTGATGAGGGGAAGGCATCCATCTCATAGAGTGAGGGCATACAGCAGCCTTACACCTATAAAGAAAAGAAGACTGTCACCTGCTATAATCTGACAGCTGTGGTTGTCTCTTTCTTTAACCAGGCTTCACTGTCAGAAGGATTGCTTCAAATTGACCAGATATGTTTGGGTATAGACGTGACGCACCCAGAGTTTGGGTCAAAGGATCAACAATTTGGGTCAAATACCATTTTGACCCAAATATTTTGGGTACATAACGTTTATATTCAAAAATGTTGATGATTCAAGAGTTAATTAAACGCATCTTTAAAACGGTGGTGGGAAACATGAAGTCATAGGACTCCACAGACAAATATACTGCCAGCATATTTCTAAAAACATCACCAGGATCAGATGCATGATTCCCAAGTACTTTTTACGACCGTTTGTGAAATCTTGGAAAGATTTTCCAAGTTCTTGATTTTTGTCGATAGTTCGAACAGTTATCCAGTGTTTCTGTCCTACAAGTAGTGTGACTGAAATATACACGACATAGTCTGGAAAACGACAGGGAAATCATTTGGATAAAGAATAATGGATAGTGATTGAGATATTATATAAATTACAACGCATATAAGGGAAGCGGGAAGAGTTGCCGACATACTGACAGAGCCACATGACCTTCACAGAATAGTCTTCTGGTTAACCTATTCTAAAGCACATACCAAGAATCTAACGATTCGTGATATGTGTTGTATCTCAGGTATAAAGAACATCATCGTGTCTTGCTGGCGTCATTCAAAACTGTTGACCGCTTTAGTCTTGTAGTAAACCATCTTGGATTTTTTACTTCTATTTGATACAAATTTGGAATTGGTATTTCGATTATTGGCGAAGAAATTCTTTTATGGATTAAGGCTGATTATTGAATGTCGTATCTGACGCTTCGATCAATACAATGTCTATGCGAATGAAAGGCGATTTTCCCAAGGTACTATCGATAGTATAGTTTTTGAATTTAAAAACTGTTTGCCACCACATTGCATAGTCATTCGCCATTCCTCGATAAATGCCACGTATCTGCGGCGTAAGTGGCTTGGTTGTTTAGCTGCAATTCGTATATTGTCGCGTTATTTGGGAAACACAGCTCCATTTTACTTCAAGAGTATGGCATGGAACACCACTTGAGGCAAATATACGGCCCTTCGTCTCCCACAAATATTTCACGGGCTTAAAATTTGAGGACCTTGGATCAAGGATTATGGTTTTGACATAATGGGTTTGTAGGGAACCCACCAACGTGCGACTCTGATCTACATGTGCTTCAATTATCCACCTTGCATACTTGTCCCGGAACGCTAACCGAAATTTCGTTGAGAGGTAGATTATATTATCGAAAGAAATGTATTGATATCCACACACTAAATTAACCGATTCATTTGGCAACTGTTGACACATACGCCTTTACCACACAATACATCGAGTTTAAACCGTCATCAGCAGTAACAACATCATGACACCTACAGCATATGCTAGATAATTTCCTACGGAGTCGACCTAAGTCTTCGATGGTGATGGTGCTGAATTAAATTGGATTTCTTGATACGTCGGGATAAACTTAAATTGTTCCAACACAAGGCTATTCTATCTATGTATAACAACTTCTTTATTTTTTGGTATCCATAGAATAGCCTTGTGTTATATACGCCGACTTCTAAATGCCTATCAAAGATATTAAATTGTTCCGTCAACGTTTCGAAAAAAAATTCACGAAGCACCAACCATTGTGGCCGAGACTGTAGATATGAGCTATGGTGCTGCAGATTTTCAGCATCAAAGAAATTATGGGCGTTGTCATAGTCCTTTCAAACTAATTATAAAACCCCAATAATGTCTTCACTATTAATCATTATTTAATGAATCTCTTGTGATAGATAGATAGATAGATAAACTTTATTTACTGAGGGTAAAACATGGTTAGCATGGCTAATCTTCCCCATGGCCCTCTACCCTAGACGTAAATACCGACATCTGAGTAAAAATAGGCGATCGTAATGTCTTGTCTTGACACAGACGAAAATAAAGTGCAGTTACCAGCGTTACTCCGGACACCAGAGACTGCCTGGATGTCTGGAGTGAAAGTACCACAATAAAACACAACACACACTGGTTTATTGAATATCCTATAGACCAGTATAAATAGAGACAATATGTTCGTGCAATATGTTCAATAGATTAATAAGGAAGTTATAAATACACCGTTTTCAACTATCGGACCATGGGTGAGTGAGTGAGTGAGTAGGATTTAACGTCGTTTTCAACAATGGTTCAGTCATGTCACGACGGTACCTACATATGTGCCAGAACACGAGAGTGCCCACAGTTCCTATTGTCCTGGACACTGACCAGCTCGGGCAGCACAGCACCGAATCACCCATTCAAGTATTGGCCGAGCTTGACGTTGCTTAACTTCGGTTATCTGACGAGAACCGATGTGCCCAACGTAATACGCCGTACCTGTTCACGAGGGAGAGATTTCAGTGTGAAAGAAATGGTGGTCCCCAGAGACCGGTGTCCGGTCTCTTATACTTTACCTAGAGTGTACTCTGATATCAAAGTGACCCTTTTCAGATGTCAGTGTCCGGGCTGGGTTAAATCATATCATGTGGATACTCATATCCTGGCGACCATCGTTTTCAGGCCTGCAAGTGGCTCACAGTGAAAATATAAGAGAAAGTATAGGAGGAAATTTGCAAAAATATATGAGAAATAATAGGAATTTCTGAATAAAATATAGGAAAATATAGGAAATAAAGGAGTATAAGACAGATCTGTACTACATTGCATGTTCCAAACTTGGTAGCTTTCTGGTGTCTAATCAAATTACTTTCACTGAATGCGGTCATAGTGGTGGTCTTTCAGGTGACCTGTTCTGTTGTTTGACTCAGCATAGAGAGAGGCGAAAAAAAATTTCTGAAATGAATCTCAGTGTCAGTTTGTCAGTTTGACTCATTACAGAGCATTGATGAAAGTTTTAATGAGAAAAAGTCAAAATATAGGAGGTTTGGAGTAAAATATAGGAAAATGTAGGAATGACTCAAAAATATAGGAAAATATAGGAAATATAGAAAATATAGGAGGCATTTGAAGGCCTGCGTTTCTCTTACACCGGTACGCTGCTCGTTCTTATGAAACCTGATGGCCGTTTTGGAGTATCCGTCCTTTGCACGATGTTTACGTACAGCGAGAGAACCATTGGACATAAATATCGAGCGTGTCTATTTTGCGGATAAAAAATTAGGGCTCGTAGTACAAGCGTCTATTCCGTGATTCAATATTCATCCGTCGTCCATTAAAGAATTAACCAAATATCTAATCCATATCACATCATTATCACCAATCAAAGGAAAACAAAACAACATAGTGTACATAATATGCTATATGTTTCGTGCAAGAGAGAAGCGGTCAACAGTTTGCAATGATGCCGGCCAGATATCATCATGTTTCAAAAATATCAAATCCGTATCGCTGATCAGTATTCTTAATACATATGATTTTCGTTGTAAATTCGCTATGTAGAGAATGATGAATCTCAGTCATGTTTTGATTTTGACTGCTCATATGAACCCCATGAGTATCTTGAAGTACATGGGTTCATACGATCCCTAGCCCCCGGTTAGGCGAAATTGGACACAAGTTACGAAACGTAACGCCATAGGTCTTACACGCTGGGCTCGTATTTTGCTATCAGCATGCGATATGTATCGCCAAATTTTAGAAACTTTGGGTGGAGGCGCTTGGTGGTATAGCCCTGTTTTTGCAACAATGATCGTAAATCACACGAAGAGAATTTTCGAAATGTACAAAAATAGTTTCTCTTGATTTCAAAACCTTTCTACCCAGCGAACACCTTTCTATCGAAAGAATATCTAGTGCTCGTTTCTACCAACGAGGATTCAAATTCCATGTGATAGTTCTGGTGATTTCTATACCATTCTAAGGAGACTTCTGTGAAATATCAAGAACACGGTGCCAATGGGCGCAAATGTGCCAACCAGAGGTCAAATTCGTACAGTTTAATGCGGATTATCAGTCGGTGACGATTGATAATCGAGTAACGCCATTCTACACCACGAGATGAGCTCGCCAATGCCAACCGAAGCTAGTTCTATGGATCCCTAACCAAATTTAACAGATTTCATTCATTATGTACAGTCATTTATTCAGTTTCACCAGGTTCACTTGGTAGTCCAGACACGAAATTCCGACCGAATCCATACGAATCAGGGTTTAGATGTGCTGTTTTTTTTTTATTCCTGTTTGGTTTGTCTGGAATTCATCACCCTATAGTTGTCTTGGCAGACGTAAAAAAGAAGTGTTAATCGGACTCCCTTTAGATTAAGAAGGGTTTGACTTTGAGAATTAATTGAATCTGCACTGATAAGATTGAATTCCTCACCAATTCTTCTTCGACGCAATAAAAAATAGCTGTCGACGTGATAAAAAACAGTGAAAATATACAGAACAGAATCAAATGGAACTGCCTATCTACCTCAACGGACTTCGGTTTTCGAACAAGATTGCACAAGGTTTATAAATTAGTCGACCTCCAGTTTGGAATACCGAGTCTTCGTAATGTCCTTATCGGAATTTGCCTTGAATTTCTGAAACGAATTGAACTTCAGTCTACATCGACCCATCAATGTCACAGCTATTTGGCACTGTGACCGAACCATTTTCCTCAGCTTGTTGCGCTGGTTGTAAGGGGAGATAACTTTGACGTCACCGATTTGTTGTACAAACATACCTGCTGACAATATATCCAGGACTGAATCCGCTTACAGCTAATACATAAAAGCATGCCTTGGGTAGCCTTTTTCAAAGGCATTTCTAAGCCAAGACAAACGAACACACGGAATTGGTAATTTATTGGTGAGATGAGAAAAAAAGAACAACTGGTATTTCCTTTACTGATTTCTAAGGCCCGCAGCCCATCAGGTTTCCTGACTCGATTCCCATTGTCTCTAAGATCCACGTTTCTTCAATTTGGCGTCAATACACCGATGGCAAAACATGCGAGCAAGGCTTCCGGCAACAAAGTTTCGTAAAAGACTATATTTCTATCAAATATTTCCCTTTAAATATCCGTGAATTCCCTTATATATCATGGAATGTGCCTTACGCCTGTAAGGACTTTTAGAGGAAATCCCACACAAGAAAATAATTGAAGGATATCCCGTAGGTGCTATAATTAAGGAATACTCTTTACAAAATTTGAGGAGTTAACCTCTTTCTTTAAAATATTAGGAATAATTCCCTGGTAACGTTAGGGAAATATGGCGAAGTCAATTTTTCAAGGATTATTCCCCGACTTTGGCGCCCAAGGAATATCTTTAAACGTAATTAGTATGTTGTCCTTAATATATGAAGACAAATCCTTAAACTTCCTATGAAGGTCGAGTGTTCCTGTAGTGTCGTTCTAGGTAATGCCGCTCTTCGTGGTTGTTTATTGTATTTAGCAGTTGGGGCTCGCATTGTGGAAGGCTGAAGACCACACTGATCAAATTTCCCTAGAGAAAAATTGACGTGTGCATACCACCATCAGTGATAGGTGTATACTTTGAGACGCATGCACCATTCGATTGCGTGTTCGTCGTTGATAGGATTATATTGCTTGCTTTCAGCACGATGAGAAATGTTATACTCATTTTATTAACTCGTCGTTCATGCTCAGATGTTAGGCGTCGATATAGCGTGTTTCACAAGGATATTGATAAGAAATGTAAACGTTCGTTTAGAATACTTCTGGTCTCATAAATAAAAATATTGCAGTTGGAATTCCCTGGACCCGACCAAATTGACCCGATGCTATTACTACCTTCATATATTCCCTATCACCAGCATCCATGCGTGATGACAATATGTCGATTCTTGTGCTACATTTATTTTTCCGGAATCAATTTTTATACGTTTTTTATTTTCACGTCGCGATTTTGCTTACGGATCTTACTTGCACTGGATGCTATCGTAAATTGTGAAATGACTGTGTTTGAAACAACACTACGGCATGAACTTGTCTTTGATAACATATAGAAGTCGACCTATATAACACAAGGCTATTTTATGGATGATCACCAAAGAAACAGACCGCCTCTGACAATTCCAGTGATGTACTGCATCCTGAAGCCTGCCATCCTCCTCCCGGATACACATTTTCGAGGACGATGTTTACATGCACATATTTCTACAAACCGGTCACAGTCCTGCTATTTTTTTCTGGATGGAGGTTAAGGGACGGGAACAAAGACAAACGAAACAATCACGCAATTCATCATAAATAGAACTCGCCAGTGTGGCATAGTTCTGTTTGGAAATGTTTAACAAAGCTCCGAGACTGTAAATGTGAGCTATGGCGCTGCAGATTTTTAGCACCAAAGACATTTTGGGCATTCTCGTAGTCTTTTCAAACTAACGTTTTTAATATAACACCATGATAAGTCGGCTACCGGTATATCGGCTGATCCGTTTATGTCATTGTGTGTCAGAATAGCCGGAAGTACCAACGTTTCCAATCACCCGGACAAATGTCTTCAATATTAATCATTAATCATTCTCTAGTGAGACGTAAATACCGGAATCTGAGTAAAAGTAAGCGAGCGTAATTTCTTGTCTCCACACAGGCGAAAATAATAATTACGATTACCCAGGACACCAGAGACCTCGTGTATTCCTGGAGTGTATCTGCGTGTGACTGGATATAGAATTTATTAGCAAGTCGTTTCAATAAAATCAGGGGTGAAAAGTGACATTACGTTAGCAAACGATATTAGAAAATATCAAAATAAGATGAAACAAACAACTCGGACTGGTTTATTACATATCCTATATATCAGGCTAAATTGAGACAATATGGTCTTTCCCGAAGAGATTAATTTAACAGGGTGATACGGATGATACTAGTACACCGTATTCATCTATTGGACCATGCTTACGAGGAAGAGCTGTCGCTGTCTGACACGCTGATCCCTGTTATGGAACCTGGTGGCTCTTCTGGAGTATCTGTCCTGTATGCCACACTATACGCACGCACGACAGCGTCAAATATAGACTATATTGAGTGTGTCCATTTTGCGGATAACTGTTTTGAGGCACGTGAATGCATAAGCATAGGTCATTTTTATTTCAAAATTCTTTAATCAAGTGGAATCCTTTCTATGAAAAAAATTATCTGGTGCTCATTTCCATCAATGAGTGTCAAAATCCCACCTTTGATATAGGTCTGGTGACGATGGTGCCTATACCATTCCAAGAAGTGTTCTGTGAAAAGTCAAGGACAAACTGCCAGTGGACGCGCACACACGCCAACCAGAGTTCCTTTGGAACAGTTTAATAACGTTGATTATAAGTCTCTGACGATTAATAATTGAGTAACGTCACTTCACGTCACACCGTAAACTGAAGCTAAATCTTTGGATCCCTTCTCAAAATTTAACAGATTTTTTCGTGCATTGCGTACTGCCATCTGGTCAGTTTCACTGGATGCACTTCTTAGTCTAGACACAAAATTCCGATCGAATCAATACAAATCAGGGCTTAGAGGTGGCAATTCTTTAAATTCTTGTTTCATTTGTTTGGAACTCATCACCCTATAGTTCTGTTGGACATTGAATCTTAAATTAATAAGAGTGAGACATTAAGAATTAATTGTATTTCGACTGAGATTTCATTCTTCAGCAATTTGTTTTTTTGAGATAATAAATAGCACAAATACACAGAACGGAATCTACCTTTTCCGGACTTCGGTTAACAAATAAGAGGACACACGGCTTACTAATTAGTCAACCTTCAGTTTGGAATACCGAGTCTTAGTGATTCCCTTCACGGAAGTCTCCGTGAATTTCTCGGAACTATGAAACAAATTGAACTTCAGTGAGAAAGGTTGAAATTTCTGCCTGCAGCGATCCATCACTGTCACAGCTTCTCGGCGCTGTGAAGGAACGATTTGCTTCCGAAATCGCTGGTTATAAGGGGAGTTGACTTCGATGTCAATGATGTGTTGTGCGGCAACCGCAAGCGACAGCACAGCGAAGATATAGGCACCTGTAATTTTTCAAGCGCGTAAATTTCCGGACATCGCTAATACAACACATGCTTTTTGTAAGTGTGGTGTCGTACGTTACAACATATTTATTTTATTACACATTATCTTTGAACAAGTTGGGAGTATCTCCAACGAAACGTCAGTTCCAAAGCAATGAAGAAGTTGTTATCCATAGAATAGCCGACTTCTAAATGTCTTTCAAAGAAATTGATAATTTATCAATCACATAGTGTAGAAAAATAAAATGTTAAATTCCGTTTCTCTTCTATATATCCAGCGTGATTTATAGAGGCCTTCTCATAAGACACTTATCAGAAATGCTTCCTCGATATTAATTTTACAACTGCACTTGCTTTAGCCTTCATTCGCTGAAATTTCGCACTTGGCCGTCGGATTCACCCACGTGGTGGAATCATGTGACTTTCTCACGGCCACCTGGCAAAATTCAGCCAACGAAGGCTACTATATGTGCAGTTGCAAAATCTATCGAAACAACGTCATAGATGAGTGTCAATCCTCTGATATGAGAGTAGGACGTCCGGAAAGAACGGTTCGCATAAGTATGACAATATATAAAATGCTTTAGGTTACCAGGAACTCTATATTTCCCCCTACCTATATCAGACGGGTTAAATATCCATATCACAACCACGAGACGCTACTTTGCTGAATTCGTGCCGACAGTAAATCCATACCATTATTAAACATGGTATGAAATCATATTGTTGACCAGCAAATATTGGAGAACCACAAATTCTCATGGGCGCGGCCATCTTTTACCAAGTCCGCACAGAATGTTCTCCGAAAAAAAAAAGTGATCAACAGAATCAACAGAACATTGAAAATAGAGACTCGAGATATCATCTGTCATATTTATCATCTGTTTTCCATCTAGCAGGCCGGTCTATATTTATTAACCAATCACGAGCCATGTCATACTTATATGTCAATACCTCTTTTGCACACGAACACCTTAGAAGTATTACTTCCGTTATACATTTAATATGTCATGGAATGTAGAAAACATACATACCAGAAAAAATTGGACATTCCTCAGGTTCTACAGTTAAGGAATAATCCTTAAGACATTTGTAGCTTTCAGCCTGTTAATAATGTTAAGAATATTGCCCTGATGTTAACCAAGTAATATTCCATAATACGTTAGGGAAATCAGGTGGAGTCTAAACATTTCTAAAGGATCATTCCTAAACTACAACGCCTGACATATATATATTCTTACACTTATTTGGGATATATTCCTTATCATGTTACTAAATTTCCTTAAAAAGATTCCAAACGTTTAAATAATGCTGTGCTAATGTGAGTGCAACTGTAGTGTCGTTCGAAGTATTTCCCCTCTTTGTGGCTGTTTATTTTATGCAGCTCCTGACGCTTGTATTGTGGAAGTTTAAGATCAATCTGCTCGAATTTCCTCAGAGTGAATTGATGTGTATTCCACCGTCTAATGCAATCATCAATGATAGGTGTATACTATGAGACGTCGGTTGCGTGTACGTCGTTGATAGGATTATATTGCTTGCTTTCAGCAAGATGAGAAATGTTTATTCTCATTTTATCAACTCTTTCATGCTCAGATGTGAGGCGTCGATAAAGTGTGTTTCACAAGGATATTGATTGAAATTTTAAACGTTAGCCCAGAACACATCTGGCATCATAACAAAATTATTGCAGTTAGAATTCGGATGAAATTGCCGCCTCCGTCTATTCTTTAACATGCGTGCGTGATAACAATATTTCAATAGTCCTTTCTTTATGCTACATTTATTTTAAATACTACAGTATGATGCATTACAATACTGCAGTAAAAATGCGTTGGTAATCGGTAGACCACTGGCAAGATATACAACACATGTGTGTTCGAGTAATAGGCCGCGTTCTCTATCAACTCGAGGCAGTTTTTTTTTAATCGAACACAAACTTGTTGTAGTGCTGATTTGGACAGATGGTGCGGAATTAAATCTGGAATACCTGGATGAAAGATACTTTATCTAGACTTCAAAAACGTCCATCCGAGCATGCGCACCCCGTGATGACGTCAATCCAAGTCACATAAACAAAGATCATGTACGGTAACCTAGACATATATGTCGAATTCAGCGCGCCATAAATCAGCATCAGTTTGCAAATAATTAGGGTACCGAGAAATAAGCTTCTTCAAAGGTTATCCCCAACTGTTTTTTCCTTTCTAACTAATGATTAATAATCATAGCGTATCTCGACAGCATAGCAAAAAAAAAAAAAAATGAATGCAAGCCTTTTTGAGCATTCGCTATCTGTCTGAATATATCACCACAAAAAACTGTGCACCTGGGTGAATCTGGCGGATTGCATTGCAACAAGTAAAACGAAGAGTAGATTTTGACCGTATAATGTGAATCAGAACATTGCAGACTGGTCTTATTATCCATGCAGATGCTTTATAATTAGAGGGTCAGAACAAAAGTAACACTATTTTGAAATTGTCACCACATATCAGCTACCAGATAATGACATCCATTCCAACCAGTTCGAATTGTATAACATTATATTAAAAAATAAAAAAATAAAAAAACCTGAAATCTGCTGGAATCCTTACTTGCAAAAAATTCAAGTTGATCTTTTAAAGGAAGAGTTGCGCTAATAGCACGGGCAGGTCCACTGAGATGCTATTCACACTATTCCCTATCTCTTTAGCCCACAGCATATTTTATTTATTGACAACTGGATCATTTTCGACCTGAAGTTGTCAATATTATCATCACTCTAAAATAAAAGAGTCCTTCATAATTTGATCCATATTTAGACAAATAGAAATAGATCAAAAGCCACGCCCTATGTTAAAGAGATGCGGAAGATAGTCAATGAATGAATCTGCCGGTGCTACCGGCGTAGCTTTTTGTTAAACGATAACGTAAGTTGAGTGCAAGTCACGGATTGTCCTCATGCGAAACTGTGATATCTGCCGAAATCTAACAGTGTCCGAGTGACGACGCGATTGCTAGCTAATCGAATTGGCGGTGCGGTTTTTTTTCAAGCTAAACTCCAGATAAATGTATCGATAGCGCTACTGAGGCCACAATAACGTTTATCTGGCTTGAATGGTAAAAATAAATTCTTGAGTAGGAAGTTATCCGGGTTTGGAGGGCGCCGGTCCCTGCTATTTTCCGCCACGAACCGGCATAAACTAACCTAAATGCCTAACACGTCCAAGTCCCCCAGTTGCTTCTCCATTGAATAGCTGCAGTTATAAGTAAGATCTGGCTGTAACGTGACACAATGCTGGATGAGGCTTTACTTAATACAATTGTATTTGACGTCGTATGGAGAGAGAGAGAATCGTGGTTAATCAGCAGTTCAGCAGTATTTCAGCTCTATAGCTACGATCATACAAACAATCTTATCTATGTATGTCAACAAAACAAGCTAAAGCCCAAAGAATCTAAAAGT
Organism: Hanleya hanleyi; assembly: GCA_036873755.1. NCBI lineage: Eukaryota > Metazoa > Mollusca > Polyplacophora > Lepidopleurida > Hanleyidae > Hanleya > Hanleya hanleyi. The sequence continues at coordinate 42,856 of JAVTVY010022918.1, forward strand.
GAGCAACACAACACATTAAAAACCTGTATATACATTAAAGTGTACATGTATATAAAAAAACGATTTCTCTCAAATAACCTAAATTCGAAAATCCTTTTACCCGACTAAAATGATCTTCTACAGTAGCAGCTCGACATAATCTCTTACAATCTTGAAATCTATACAGTCGATCAAAAAATGTTTCACCGTGAGTTTCTTATGCTTCCTATGAAGAATCAACTTCTGGCTTGGATACTAATACAATCAACTATTCAATGCCCCGGGTAGTTTTCCTTCTTGGACAATTATACAATTCTACATTCGCCACCTCTCCGAAACTGTCCGCGCTGTTAGGTGGGGGCCCAATTCCGTATTCTATTAAACACGATGCATTGTTTCATTTCCTAAGAGAGACTGAGTTTCTGTTGATACTTTGATTCTGGAGGATAATTTTTTTTGACAAGTTTACAATGTTCGACGTAAATTTGTCCTGTGTCTATGGGGAAACACGGGAAGATACAACTGACCAAAAAAAAAAATAATAATAAAAAAAAAAAAAATAAGGCGAGCACCCATCACATCCAGAGAGAAGTGTATGTACACGTCATCATAGAATATGCTGGACAGTCTGAGAACGGAGAACAGAGAACTGAGAACAGTCTGAGTCTGAGATCTGTGCTCTGTGTCACGTGAGCAGTGTAAAATGTGGGGCGACAAGGCCGTGTCGACATTGCTAGCGGGACTACAACCTAGTGAGAGCCTCTGGAATTCCAAATCTGCGGATTATGATGAAAACAAACACAAGAGGCAGATGGAATACAACTATCTGGAGTAGTAATTCTTCACATTCGCTTAGTTTTACACTTAGATTATATAAACGTTGATGACAATTGATTGTCCGGAAATTACAATGTCGCAGACTTTCAATGTAGCAGGCCATATCAAATGTGGTTACGATATCTGTATCTCAATATCTGGTTACGAAGAACAGCCATGTTAACCCGTGTACTCAATGATAGAGCGCTGCCAGGAAATAAAATTTGTCACTCGTACACAAGATCAAGAAACGGGACGATTTGAGAATATGTCGAAAATTGTGATGACTCATTTTTCACAGCTACATGAAAAATAAATATACCCGAGATTTAGCAAGCCTCCGAGCCGACATTCAATATTCAGCCGTCGTCCATACAAGAATTTTCGTATCAATAATCGGAAGAACCATTTTGTATCTCAACTAGCACCTCTTCAAAATCTGTATATCAGCAATATATATCTGTATATATTAATGATATCAGCGAGAGATGATGATGTTTTATACATAAAATCCTAAGCAGTGACCATTAGTTTTAATCCAAATGGATTCCAAGTCGTTTCCAAAGTATATATCAGTCACGCTTTGATTGCGTCTGTTCAGTTAAACACCATCAGGATGTAAAAAAACATGAAATTCAAATTGCCCCTAGCCCCGGGTTAAGCAGAATTAGACAAAGATCACGAAACGTAGTGACAGACATCTTGCACGCTACAATCGTATTTTGCCGTCAATGTACGATATTTATCACAGAATTTGAGAAAATTTGAATGGGGGCTTTTGGTGGTACAGCCCTGTTTGAGAAGTTTCCGCAGTAATATTTTGTGGCAAATATCTAAATTGTTCCCAAACAGCATTGCCATTAAATCGCATGCTTAAGAACTATAACAGTTTTTTTCTGTGATTGCCCAATATAATGCAAGCGGTATTTGGTTCAGTAATTTGGTGAAAATGGACTGACTTTTGACACCTGTTATAAAACTTTTGACATCCGCGATGAAACTGGAAGCCAGGATAAAAAGGCCAGAGCAAATAAAGTGGGTGGTTAAAACTAATGCAAGTATCAAGTATCAATAATGGCTGAGTCAACTAGCGTGCAGATTTATATAAACGCCCGTAATCAGTGATACTATACAGGGAATACAATAGCATTAATTTGTCTGAGTTGGATACTTCGAGCAGTGACACATATCGACAATTTGCTTCCCATTTGCAGGCAATTATCCTTGTACCACTAGAATATCAGGTTCCTGTGTTTTTTATTTTGCAGGATAAATTAGTGCGTTAATGCAGAGAAGGGAGCTGTTTTTATGTTACAGATCCTGGTGGCCTGGGAAAAACTATTTGTTGGGAGAGGGAATTGCTAATAATGTTAATTCTGTAATCTAAAATCGCAATCAACTTAATAGCCGAAACTTCATCCGTGTAATGATTCGAATGTGAGAGGTGAAGAGATTTTTATTTAATGCATCACATTCCTTTTGTATTCTGTACACGCTTTGGAAAGTCAACCACGCGGCATGGTAATAAGATAATTTGTTATTTGGCATTTTCTGCGAATATCCCTTATCTAGTTTGAGTAAAGAGATAATAAAAGGATTGTACACAATTTTAACAGTTGCGAAAAGAAACTCTGTTTCATGGCGTCAACAAAAAATACAGATTTCCATCGAGTTCTCCAATTAACACAGAGTAAAACGATCTGAACATTTACGGACTGTGCATGAAAATAGTGATTAAGATATACTTGCAGTCCATTTTCATCAGAAAAAGAATGGGTGAAATGAGCGATTTAGCTCTTTAAGTGGTATCGATAACTTCGGCGGGTTACCAAAATGTTGCCAGTGAACCCCATTAAACAACCGGCTGATTACCTACGTGTAAAGAAGAGCATATCTAATTTTTGCCATATTTTTACCACGTGATGATTACATAAAGCGATATTTGTGTCACAAAATTGTACTGTTAACTTGGGTTCAGTACAAAATTGTAGTCTTAATTCCCAATCTCAGAAAAGAAATCCATTTGGTGAACTTTCTTTTCCTATGCTTATATCTTACAAAATTTATTTTTGGTTAAACTTAGCCACAAAAAGAGGCCTTTCATCGTTTCGATTTGCAGCAATAAAGTTTGAGACAACATGCATGTTAAATAAGATAAGAGATATACCCGGATGCAAAGTTTAGGTTGTCTTGAACCCAGGCGATGGATTTGAGTCTTGCCGGCATCATTGGAAACTGATGACCGCTGCTCTCTTGCAGGAAACTAGCCTAGTTTCATGCATACTATTATTTATTCTTTTAATTGGGTGCTAATGCAGTTATATGAATTGAATCTTTGGATTATGGACGCGGAAATTCTTTATTGAACATCGGCTGAATATTGAATGACGGGTTAGACGCTTGTATTTGTTTCACATACATGCAATTTTAGCTGTTATGGGAAGCTTAGAGAAATCGTAGGTTCTTTTGCTCATAAACGTATCTGTTTTGTGGGATACATCGGCGTTGTTCTCAAACGCAGGTTATCGATAGCCCGTAACAGCTCCTATAACGTTTGATCATGGTTAGGAAATATTTCTTTCTAATCTTTGATTACAGATTGCATTAATCAGTAAAGCGAATCTTTCCTGAGGCGAGAATTAAAAGATTAGATTGACTGTGGAGGTAAATCACTATGTTAATACTGGGTCTGGGTGTGTTTGGTTTACCACTGAAAGAAATGTTATACTAGCACGACTGGACGCATGTAATTATAATTATTCGGACCATTTTGGTTCCAAGGTGGGTGTGAAAATCTCTTAGGTAAGATATAGTGGTAGCTTTTGCCGCTGACTTCTTCATTGCTTGTATCTGTAAGATTGTCAAAGATATGTTATAGTACAAATTCATTGCATATGACCAGTTGCGGCATGGATGTCGGGTACATTGTATCAAGAACGGTCATTCATATTCTTCCTACACGGTGTAGTACATGTACGTTCTGTTTTAAAGGCATCTATCTGGTAGCCAAATACCATAAGTTCAAAGGTATTTCGAGTTCATTGATCGAATGTGGATAGATTGCGTCCAAGACGATCATTATTATACCATCTTTATTCCTCCTTATGGAGAGCATGATTACTAAGAGACAATTATGAAGCTATTTAAATCAACACCAGTGCATGATTGCGTGACTTGTGTCCAACGACATCCAATACTGTCAGTCTGAACCTTGATATAATAGTAATAGTCGCTTTAATCCGTCCTCAAGCCCAGCAAAAATTGCAACGGATACAACCCATCTTACATATGCGATAGCATCAGTTATCATTCATCACGGCGTATCAAGTTAAGCAACGTTGAGCTCGGTCAATACTTAGATGGGTGACCAGGTGCTGTACTGGTTGGGCTGATCAGTGTCCAAGACACTCTCGTATTCTGGCACATGTAGGCACCGTCGTGATATGACTGCAAAAATGTTGAAATTTGATTCCTTTCAATTAAAATACGAAGGAATCAACTTCGCTATTAATAAAGAAATATTTTAAATTATTGATTTCAATCGAATAACATTGTCGGTGCATCTGTTGATGGAAAATATATGTGTATAAATATTCGCCCTGTACGTGGACATGAACCCCAATAAACACGCAACGAAAGAATGTCACACTGCATCTCTTTCTGGAGGTTCTTTTGATAGGTTTGCGTTGTATACGGCGGATTGACAGGGGCAAGTTCCGGACTTTGCATTTGGCAAAGAAAAATTGCAGCTGTGGATGGCGCGAGGGATGTTTACAAACCAGGGGATTCTCGTCAAATCACCAAAGTTAAGCAATGTTGATCCCGGTCATTACTAAGACTGTTGGCCCAATGCTGTACTGGCTGGGCTGATCAATGTCCAGGATAATAGGAACTGGGGGCACTCTCGTGTCCTGGAACATGTAGATACCGTCGTGATACGACTGTAATATTGTTAAAAACGGTGTTAAATCCTACTCGCTCACTCCAGTGAATGTGCCTGCATAAACACCATAACATGTTATTTGCCAATTATCCATGTATTCATGAGATAAAATTGCAACTCTAGCAAAAAAAGAGAGTATTTTTTACTCGTATATTTTTCATTACATGTAGGTGAGAAATACACAGTATATTAGTGCTTTGGGATGATCCGCTTAACGCCTCAGACATTTCGTCAAGTATTTATGGCGTAAATATAGATATAGAAATCCTTCGATTTCCTAATTTGCGCTCAGCGAAATGGCAAATTAAGCTCACTAAGTGAAAGAAATTTCAGACTCTTTGCACCCCTTTGCGGACGATGAAACATTTTATGGTTAGAGGTGCACCTCATCTGCACGTCCATGAGATAAAACTGGTATTTCAGGTAAACTTCCTAAAGCAGGGCGTCCTTTTCTATAGTTTTTCTTGCTCGTATTTTATCAGCTTAGCTAAAATTTGATATTGTAAGAGAACATTGGATTCTGCTCTTTAACTTCAGAGTGCATCAAGGAATAGACGGATATTTTTCTGAGGTGATCAATTACTTGGAGGCAGACAGATTATACTTCTCAGCCTGTGCGCTAAATGAGGATAGTATTACATGCTAGACCCTAGATTCTCGGTTGACATTTGGAAGGTATATTGTGAAAAAAGTCCTGGAGAATCAGATTGATTCTGCTTTATTTGTCTCGACGGTTCGTGAATATTCGAAATTTAATCAGCGATGTGATAGTTGATGAAGAGATGTCCAGGATAATATAAGAAAAATATGTATATCGCAAACAGCGTTTACTGCAACCGGTTTCGCCACATCTTTACTCGGTGTCTTTTCAGGCAATACGGTTCACATTTAAAATATCAGTATTGCCCGAAGAGCCACCGAATAAAGATGTGGCGAAACCGGTTGCAGTAAACGCGTGTTGACCACTTCTTTGTTGCAGGAAACTAGCCTATTTTGTATGTATACTATGATTTATTCTTTCAATTTGGTGCTAATGCTATTATATGAATTAGGTCTTTGGATTATGGACGCGGGAATTCTTTAATGGACGACGGAATAATGAATGAGGAACTAGACGCTTGTATTCTGATTTCTTGAGCTCTCGTCCACAATCTGACTGCATCGGAATTCGGAAGGCAAACCAGTGTTGTCTAATAATTAATCCAGGAGTATTCCTGGGACCATCAATACGAAGGAAACCCAGTTTTTGTTTCAAAACTCTATGGATGATAATCTTCTCGAATTTAGAAAATGTATGCGCTGTTCCTTTGTAAGATGTCTTTTCTCGTCGGACGTCACTTACTGGCATAAAACTTCATGGTATGTTCCTCGCAGGCTTTTTGTTGCGGACAACGCTATTGTTACGTTCGTCCAGATAGGTAGCTTCCAGTTGCTTCTAGTGTATGGTGCGAATAAACCTTGACGCAAATACAAAATGCGTCGCCCCTCACGAGTGCTTCATGCATTTGACTCTAAGCCTTCAACCCAGAAGACGTCGAGCTTAAAATACTCATATTACACTTTGAGCAGAAAATATTGATAGGTCATCTGAACTGCTACACATTTTGCAGGTAGACCGTCGACGAAAGAAAAGAGAAAATCCTCCGGAGATTCACGAACTCTCGAACACCATACTCAAGAATTGAGTCTTTTTGCAGATGACTCTTGTTTGCAGTTCTCGTCACTTAACATTTATGATATTGAACGTGTAGTTAACTGGGATCTACAGTCCTTATTGGAATGGTCAAAACAATGGCTTCTGAACTTTAATGCCCTAAAAACCATTTTTATTCTGTTCTCAAATAAGACTTCACCAACATATCCTAAAATCTATTTTGACCATTGTCTCCTTCAGGCTTCCACCAACCATCGTCACCTGGGCCTGATCCTGCAAGGCAACTGCAAATGGAGTAGTCACATCAATCACATTATCAATACCGCCTCTCAACGCATTGGAATGATGAGAATACCAGCTTAGCAGACAGGCATTATCTCAAATATATCTATCTTTTGTGAGATCCATGTTAGAATACGGTTCTGTGATCTGGGATGGATGCACATTAGAAGAAGCGGGTCGACTGGAAAAACTTCAATTTGCTGCAGCACGAATTGTTTTTGGTCTTCCTGTTTATGCCAGTAGAGAATCCCTTTTGTTGTCCCAAGAGAGGAACCCTTAGCAAACAGACGAAAAATTGCAAAATTGAAAGTAATGTACCAAATAAACAATGGAGAAAGTCCCGAATATATATACCATTTAATGACACCCCAAGTGGGACAAACCACTCCGTACAACTTGAAGAATGACGCAAATTATGCGACGCCCCGAACACGTTTAAATATATCCAAAAATTCATTTATCCCGTCAGCTATTCAGGAATCGAACAAACTTAGTTACGATACAAGAAACAAACCATCCACTTCTGCCTTCCACCACTCATTAACTAAGAAAACTCGTATATCTAAATACAGTTTGATTGGTTCAAGGAAACTTAACATTGTACTAACCCAACTAAGACATCAATGCAGCCAATTAAACGCAGATTTAATGAGAAGGAATTTGTCTATTACATCTAGCTGTAGATGTGGAGAACCAAGAGAGGATGCTTATCCCTAATTCTTTATTTGTCCCTTATACAGGGTGTTCCGGAAGTCTTGGTCACATTTCAAATCCTCGTATCTGCTGAGCCATGAATGGTAGTAAGATGAAACTGGTACCATTTGAAAATGAAAGTCATTAAGTTTTGTGTAATGCTTCAGAATCTATAACATGCATTTGTATATCCTCAATAGTTTTCAATATATTCAATGTCAAAATGTGACCAAGACTTCTGGAACACCCTGTATACCAATCTAAGGGATGAATTACAAAACGACTTGCCTCCAGACTATAACCTCCAAGATATATTGTCGGGAAATGAGTCATTCACAAACGAAATGAATAATAATAATAATATGTGCAAGTCAGTTTTAACATTTATTAAGAGCACATCAAGATTCAATTTGTAACACGATTACGACGTAGTTACCTCAGCTGAAGGATTAGTATGCATGTACTAGTACCCAGTTCTGTGAGAATCCTAGCACGCTACAGTCAAGTTGCCACCATATACTCAATAATCTGTTATAGTCTGTTTCTCCCCTGTAAGTTGCTAAAAATGCAAATCTAAAACATATCTCATTTGTGACATGTATATATTCACACAGGGTTCAGCCAAAACGTCATTATTTTTGTTGTTGTGAACACATGTTATGTCTCCATATTTGTAGGGAGAGGGGTGAATAAGTTGATTATAGAACTTGACCCCAATCCCATGTACTACAGTTTGTACAATAAATAAGTTTAAACAAACAAAACAAGAATTGATCCGATTCGCCAGAACTGCATTACAGAGGCTGACAGCATGGCTAATGCAGCCTAGATAATGAGGTTGATCCTGTTGAAATCGCTTTTTTCTATCTGTATTTATGTGAGAAAGCTGTTTCAATCTTTATTGGATGCTGTGAATAATAACAAACTTCATGAGTTCAAAAAAACTGAAGGCTATACTCATCTGACCAGCCAGAAACGTTTCGATCAAGCTATGATCCGGCGATGTAGAATCGGACATACACGATTATCTCACGAACATTTACTAAAAAAAGAGTCAGTCCCAAGGTGTATTCCATGCCATGAATATCGCACAGTGAAACATATTCTTATCGACTGTATAGATTCTAAGATTGTAAGAGATTCTTTTTATCGAGCGACTACTTTGGAAGATCTTTTTGGTCGGGTGAGGGAGGACTGTGTCTTGAGTTATTTGAGAAAAATCGGTTTGTTGCAGAAGTTTAATGTGTGTATGTTTTAATGTGTTGGATTACTAAGTTATTAACTTGAATACTTAGAATTTTGTTTGATCGTCGCTATATAACTGAAATAATGCTGAAGGCGACGTTAAACTTCTCTCTCTCTCTCTCGCTCTCTCTTTCTTGATCTTTCAAAGTTTCGTATTTTTTAACAATACACCAATCATTGCTACCGGGACTGTATAATACTGAAAATATTAAATTTAGTTAAGGTTCAGTTCCAATACCTCAGATCCAATACTGGCTCTTCGGTACGATAGAGAAACTTCTCACTTGAACTCTGTGTTCCAGTTTTCATTGCATATACAGGATTCAGTTTAAAAGAATACGAAAATGTACTTTCCATAACATCATCGCAGAATATGCTTTTCTGACAAAAGTGCATTGTTCAAGAGGTCGTTCACATTTGCCCCCAGGAGCGTTGTAATTCTATCTTAAAGGTAACTGGTGGGCAAATACAATAATTTCAGAGGCGATTGGTATATACATCGATCAAGTGTGGACATATTGCGAGCAGGGTCAACCTTTCCACGGAGAGATGCCGCAGGGATTGATTATTGAGCGACTTAACATGAACGACAATGCGTAATTGCGTGATTTGTGTCTGCCAGTCTGAACCCAGACACATAGCGAGATATGTAAGAGGTGGGAAAAACTGACGACGTCTGTCGTCTACAAAGCGACCCTATGACTTTACAGATAAGCCTTCCTCAGCACCTCATATTCAGATTAGAATACAGAGGATTCTAAGACGTAGCCTTGGTATGTAAGCCGCGCTATTATTGTAGATGTTCGTAGGAAAATTATGAAGTAACCACACGGCCCCTAGCGAAATTAGATGCGCTAGTTCAGGGGCTGTGATGACAGATGACTCTAATATGTAACTCGTCTGATGTTAATAGATGAACATTGAGGGTGTGTTATTGATTAAACCTCAGCATGAGGTAAACATGGTAAATGCAAGAATACCCGGAAAAATGTAGTCTGTAATGCTCGATGTCGTGCAATAAATATCCCACCAGGAGAATAAATCTACATATACTTGTCAAATGACATGTACAGAGGGCGGGCATCGGGAACAACAGTCCATCAGAAGAATATAACAGATGTTTTTGCCCTGTAATTCACCTCAGCAAAAATGACATAGAGATTAATAATTCAATCCAGTCTTTAATACGCGATTACCGTCCGTTACGCTAGATACAAGATATGATGTTGGAATCCGTTTCTCTATTTCTACAGGATTTTTTTTGTCAAATTGATGTAAGTGGTGATAGGTGTATCTCCATATGACGAAAGTATCATTTGTACGATCTAACATACTTGTTACCGCACATGTATATGTACATGTATGTGCGTAGTGAAAATCCTTGAAGGTTTTTCTCGCTTTGGTCCTGTGGAATTCATCCGCTAGATATTAGGCGATTGACACGTATACAATTAGACTTACAACACTTTGCTACAGGCTTCGGAAGTTACTTGTCCGCCTAATTAACTTGCGTTATACCCCGCATAAAGCTCGTAATTTTCTCTTCATATAAAGGAAGGTGACATGCCTGACTGGTGCTTCCGTTTGATCCCGGACCTACGTATTACTGATCAGCCATAGCGTCTGTCACGGCTGGTAGCACAACAGTATATTTATTCTTGGGAAACTGCTGTCAAATAACATAGGTTTGGCACTAATACAAGCATCGATCAGGCTGTCATATCAGATTATCAATCGTTTTCCTAGGAAAAGACTACACTGCCAAAAATACCCTACTTATTTAAGATATTGCCCTAAAATTTTCTTGAAATAAGATAATTTTACTCAAAATATGTTAAATTTTAAGAAAATTTTAAAGATTTTTTTCTTGTTTAAGTAAAATTTGGAGTGAGGTAAGTATATTTCACTTTAACAAGAAAAACTTAAGAATTTTCTTAAAAAATCGTGTTTTAAGAAAAATTCTGAATTTTCTTAAATAAGTAGGGTATTTTGGTATCCCTTATTTTCATCGTGTTTCTGAACAAGATGTTTCAAGCTTTACTGCGATTGGTTACAGATTGTTCACACTCCGCGGTCGATTTATAGATGCATCAAATCCAATAGTCATCATCCAAAGAGAATTATCATGTCCAGACGGACAGATTATAACCGAGTTTTCCAAGGAGACGTCAGGATGTTCCCATGGTCAGTTCCAACCACCTCGCTGGGGGTCTAATAACACCCCAGCCACCAGTCAGATTTTTGGACCGGATTCGGGGCCTTCGCGCACATCGCCGGAAGTGACATCATATATAGTAAAATAGATGTTTAGCGAAACTTTTGATTACTTTTCAAGTCTGCATAATACCTCCGTTGACCTAGCGTTAAAAATAATTATCTGGAGATAATTTTCCCTGTTTATCTGCACAGAGCATATGAAAAGTAGTTCGCTCATGTGCAACACTAAAGGAGTTGTTTGGTCGGATTCAAACTGAACCGTGCGTTGGTTGGTTTCCCCTATACGCCATAGCAACGTAGTAAAGGTCAACTTCCGCTATTGGAGGCAGGGATGTTATTGGAGCCTGCGAAATGGAGCATGCGCTGTGGGGAGGTTGGGTCAGTTCACGGAAGAAGTCTTTCACTCAAATGTCTTGTATTGCATGATTGTCGAGGCGCATACTTCCGGTGACTCAAATCAATGTCGTTAATACGAGAGTTTAGTCCGTCATTCACTATTCAACCGTAAAGAATTTCTGCGTCCATGATCCAAACACCTATTCATATAACAACATTAAGACCAAATTAAAAGAATAAATCATAGTATACATAAAACTAGGCTAGTTTCCCGAAAGTTTCAATGATGCCGGCAAGAAATCATGATGTTCCAAAATTATCAAATCCGTATCGCTGATTAGTATTCTTTATATAATCCCTATGATTTCCGTTGTAATGAAGTATATCAGTCACGCAACTGAGTGTAACTGAACATTTGAACGCTATGAGGATCTTGAAGTACATCATTTCATACGGCCCCTAGCCCCGGGTTAGTCGGTTAGACACAAGTTACGAAACGTAACGCCATAGATCGTAACGCTCGTATTCTGCTATCAGCATGCGATATGTATCGCCAAATGTGAGAAATTCCGAGTGGAGGCGACACGTTGGCGTTCTATATCATACCGTCATTGAACCAGTTACTTTCGTGAGAGGGGTTGTGAATCAGCACAATAAAGCCTTGTTCATAACTTTGCAAGCCGGCTGGTACCCTGGACGACATGCTTTCGAGCCTCATCGGACAATATGCTATGTTCCACGCATTGTGGCTAGGAACACAATATAATGTGTGGACCAAAACGTTTTGGATCCAATATCCCCACCCCTGCCTTACGTACTACCCACGCCTTTGAAAGGTTATTGTACGTAATCCGATGTGATCCGTCAGCATGATGATGAAAAAAGGTTTCATGTGCCAATTTCCGTAAATGTTCTCTCCAGTTCTTGCTAGAGAAATATACATAAATTTGTATTAAAATTTCGGTCTCAAGTGGTTTCAGAAGAAAAGTGTCGGACAGTTTCTTAAAGACGGCGAGCGTTTGCGTCGAAGTAAATACAAATACACATCGATTTCCCAATTAACTGTGATCAAAATAACCCCCAATTTCACAGAGTGCATTTAGACTGTTTCATTTTCAGAGGATGAAAAAAAGTGGTTCGATGTGCACTTTTCAGTCGGTTTGCAAGTACATAAAATTCGTTTGAACCGGTGCAAGGGGAACGGTGGTCCTCCAGATATGAGTGTCCGCTTTGCTAGGATTTAACCCAACCCGGACAGTGACATGTGAAAAGGGTCACTTGGATAGGTAAAGCATAGGACATACTCTGGGGACTACCGTGACTTTCACACCAGTATACTATTATGTTGTATCGGTATTACCCCAATCATTTCTTCATCCTCGACTAAACTTTGTTCATGGCAAGGAAACTTTTATCCATCATCTTTGAGAATACATTGGTCGATCAATTCCCAGTTGAACAATTAATTGAAGGCAGACACAGTTATATTGCTAATTATCGTATAAACCCTAATCAAGAGTGTTTTCTGGTTCTTGCTTGTGGTAGTTTAACAGCTTTGTTCAAGTTTGATGATGCAATGAAAGGTTTGCTTCCACTCTTTGCCCACAGATTGTATCAAACAATAGAAGGTTATTTTCCCCGAGGGGACCAATTACTTGAAGGTAGACAGATTATATTGCTCAGCCTATGGGGTAAATCCATACCATTTGGTAGGCTGGTTTGTAGGTTATTGGCACTTGAAATGTAGCTTATATGATACTGAACATATTAAATTCGGTCAATTTCGGATCCCATATTGGCGATATCGTCTGAGTTGGGATAGAGGAACTTGTCACTTGGACTTCCTTTTCTCTGTTTCTTTTAATAGCTACTTCATATATAGGAGTCAGTTGGAACAATATCAATAACTCTTCATTGTGTGTGGTCGAATGCTATATTGGACCTGCTGGACATTCTGCCTTAAATGTATATCTGACAATCAAGTGCCATCGATTCACATGGACAAGATGTGTATGCATGAATGGGACGTGTATGCATGGATACATGGATGGGATGTGTATGCATAGATAGGATGTGTATGCATGGATAGGATGTGTATGCATGAATGGGATGTGTATGCATGGATACATGGATGGGATGTGTATGCATGGATACATGGATAGGATGTGTATGCATGGATAGGATGTTGTATGCATGGATACATGGACAGGACGCGTATGCATGGATACATGGATGGGATGTGTATGCATAGATAGGATGTGTATGCATGGATAGGATGTGTATGCATGGATGGGATGTGTATGCATGGATACATGGATGGGATGTGTATGCATGGATAGGATGTGTTTGCATGGATGGGATGTGTATGCATGGATACATGGATAGGAGGTGTATGCATGGATACATGGATAGGATGTGTATGCATGGATGGGATATGTATGCATGGATACATGGATAGGATGTGTATGCATGGATAGGATGTGTATGCATGGATGAGACGTGTCTACATGCTGGACTGTGCATGCATGGATTGGATGTGTATGCATGGATAGGATGTGTATGCATGGATAGGATGTGTATGCATGGATGGGATGTGTATGCATGGATACATGGATAGGATGTGTATGCATGGATGGGACGGTATGCATGGATACATGGATAGAATGTGTATGCATGGATAGGATGTTGTATGCATGGATACATGGACAGGACGTGTATGCATGGATACATTAATGGGACGTGTATGCATGGATAGGACCTGGATAGACCGATACCCTGGCTAACATTTCCACTGAGCGATATGCTGTACAGACTCGTTATAGAGCTATTTGAACGAACACCAATGCGTACTTGTGTTAATTGTCTCCAGAGACACAGAATATTTTCATAACTTATCCAAAATCATACACAGCAAACGCTATGGGGAATCAATTTCGCTATTGCAACAGGACTAGTTGTCATAATTGGTTTCTATGTCATGTGTCATCTGTTGTTATGCGTGGAAAATCTAACTTGGTAGTGTTCATTCGGCTTAAAGGATTGTGTCCCACCTGAGTGGATTCACACACTCACTGGCATTCGTCTTATTGTGAAAACCATGACCATAATCAACATACATGTATATATTACTGAAAATCTTACTTCTCTAGAATTTCAAGTTTTCGAATATATTGGATATGAGGTAGGTCAATTTAGACAACCAGGTGGGTTGCAAGCCTTAAGGGTACAGAGCCCTCCTGCACACACTTTTACACACCCTCCAGAACTTTTCTTTATACAGCTGAAAGTATGCCACACAGCTATGGTAATGTAGATATTTCTTGAAAGCACGTTCCTTGAGGATTTCAAATATATAAGTTTGTTCACTGTATACCTGTATGTTCTGAAGATATTTGGATTCATCATAAGAGAAATCCAACAGGAAATCCGTGTCTCAGTTTTATCAATTTTGGTCTAGTTCTCCTTCTATTGACATTTAATGGAATATTTCTTCACAGAATGGAACAGCTCACAGTTTTGAACTTTTAAGTTGAATTAAATGTCAAAAGAAAAAGAACTACACCAAAATTTATAAAACTGAGACACTTATTTCCTGTTGGATTTGTCTTCTACAAGAAATGATGATGTAAGTTACGAAAAGTTAAATACTTTCTTTAAAATAGCCATTTGAAAAAGAAGGCTAATTTTTTAAAAATTATTTTGTTTAAATTTGAATATCTTCACAACCTACAGATTTATAGTGAACAAATTTGTATATTTGGAATCCATAAGCAATGCGCTTTCGACAAATATATGCATTACCACAGCTATACGGCATACTTTTAGCAGTACAAAGACAAATTCTAGGGGGTGTGCAAAAGTGTCTGCAGGAGGGCTCTGTACCCTTAACATAACTGCTTCAATGCACCGTTCTCGTTTTATTTGACCTCTTTGGGTTAAGTAAGAGTTACAATACTTCTCTACAGGGTTCGGTGGTGATCCGTCTATGGCTCTCTCCTAATTGACTTACATAATACCCGTAATATCATAACATATGACATATCAAATCCAATAGTCTAGCCTGCCAGTCAAACTTATGCTACTATTTAGCGCAATGAGGTTGCATGTCTGAATACCTTGTGTACATAGTCATTGATCAGCCATACCCGCTTTCGTGGATGGCGAGCAGTATATTTAACTTTTCGTAGATACAGAGATCGGAGAACGGGCGATGAGTGCAAACACCCTCACGGAAAATTGATCATTTTACACGTGAAAGGTCCTTGGGGAATCTTCCCGCTGGTCCCCATTACTTCTACGTTTATGAACACGCTGTTGTCAAATAACGCAAATCTGGCACAGTAATCAAGCGTAGACTTAAAATCAGACTACCAGAATTGTTTATTCTTTTCCAAAGAATAACTGAATGTATTCCAGAACACTGACATCTGTATACTACATGTATGTTCATAAGTAAAGAAATAAAGTTATGTGGTGTCCATTCTAATCAGAGCTGCCAGTGTTATTTTCACGTTGCAGATGCACCCATCACCACTCTCCTGAATGTCTCTAGCTCTGCCAGTGGATGTTGTGAGGAGTGTCTATCAGACATGATCGATGTGTAATATATGTTCTGTAAACTGAAATATAATTTTTACTTGTAGTTACGTAAGTTTATATTTTGATGACAGTATTTTCATACAAAAGCCATGTTTTTTTAAAATATTAGACCAGTTTAACCTTTCGACAATCACTTTCCCCAATACTTATATATCCGTATACATGTAATTACAAACACTGTCAAAACAACTTTATTTGAGTCGATTAAATTGAATTAAGAACTGGAACACTATTATCAGTCAGACGGATTGTGGGAAAACAAGCTTAAGTTCCAGATTTCGTCCCTGATGAGTCGTTTGAATTCGTAGATCTCGAGGGAATACAGCCGAAACGTGTTCATGCAAAAAACCCCGTGCGTAATCTAAGACTCTTAGCCGCGGCATTTCTGTCACTAATCTTAGATTACGCTGGCTTTTGAGGTGTGGAATCAGTAAGGGTAAGTTCGATGTTGTCGATCTTCTCGTTGATAAAGCCCCGAGGAGGAAGGGCACGAGTGTAATCGAAAAAAACAACCAGCGGAGTATCATCAACGAAACGCATGTACCAGCATAATAATACCAGGCTAAACTTAGAACATCGAAATTACCTAAATAAGGCAATAACGAGGATAGAAAACTCAAAAAATGAAATAATTACAGAAACAGACCAAATACTGGTAGAAACTAAAACTTTTTATAAGAAATTGTATACAAAGAAAGACGTTTGCTCGGTAGACATAGACGGTTTGTTAGGTGACACTGTTCCGAAACTTAGTAAAATTCAGACAGAATCTATGGAGGGAGAGCTAAGCAAGGAAGAAATTTTGTCGGCTCTTAAAAATATGAAGAATGATAAAAGTCCTGGACCAGATGGATACACTGCAGAGTTTTTTAAATTTTTCTGGATCGATTTAGGTAGTTATTTAATTAAGTCATTGAATTTTGCATACGATAATGGTGCTCTGTCTGTAACCCAACAACGAGGAATTATAACATGTCTCCCTAAAGAGGGTAAAGCAAAACATCTGCTTAAAAACTGGCGGCCTATATCATTATTAAATATTACCTACAAAATTGCATCTGCGGCTATTGCACAAAGAATAAAAACTAGTTTGCCACATATAATTCACGAGGATCAAAAAGGATTTATGGCTGGGAGATTTATTGGTGAAAACACAAGGCTGGTATATGATATAATGCAATATTCAGAGGATCACCAAATACCAGGTTTGTTAATGTTGATAGACTTCGAGAAAGCGTTTGACTCTGTAGATTGGTCGTTTATACAAAAGGCACTGGAATATTTCAAATTTGGCCCTTCTATACAAAAATGAATAAATATATTCTACAAAAACGCTCAGACATGTGTGTTAGTTAACGGCTTTGCTTCTCAGTTCTTCGACATATCACGCGGCTGTCGCCAAGGGGATCCATTATCACCGTACATTTTTCTCATTTGTGCCGAAATATTAGCAGCAATGCTTAGAGGCAATGCAAATATTAAGGGTATCAAGATTGGAGATGAGGAATTCCTTCTGTCCCAATATGCTGACGATACTACAATTTTTCTAGACGGATCCCTCAAGAGTTTAAATTCATGTCTGGAAACATTGGAACATTTTGCTAATTTTTCAGGTTTAAAAATGAATGTAGACAAAACAAAAATTGTTCGAATAGGTTCACTTAAAACATCCAACATAATGTTGAAAACAAAATGGCATTTGGATTGGTCACAAGGCGATTTTAAATTATTAGGACTGGTTTTCACCCACAACCTAGCTGAAATGGTGGAGAGAAACTATAAAGACAAATTAAAGGATATTTCTTCTGCCATGAGAATATGGTCAAGACGTGGACTGACTCCAATAGGTAGAGTTGTTATTCTGAAAAGCTTACTTTTGTCAAAACTAAATCACATGTTTGCAGCTCTCCCAGATCCATCTGAACTAATGATAGAAGAATTTCAAAAAAGCTGTTTCGCGTTTGTATGGAACTCTAAACCAGACAAAATTTCCAGGAAAATGGCAACCAAAACTGTAGAAGATGGAGGATTGGATATCCCGGTAATAAAATTCGTCATCCAGGCACAAAAAATATCGTGGATTAGAAGATTATATCTGAATAATCCTAAATGGGGAAAACTAGTCCTACTGTATATGCCACAAAACCAAAGCATGGTGACAGTCGGTTCTGCTTTCTTAAGAAAAACCGTCATCCCATATATTGACAATCTTTTCTGGAAGGACGTTCTTGTAGCATGGGCCGATTTTCAAGCAAAACTAGATTACAAAGCGAGCCATATATTTTCCAATGAGATAATATGGTATAATGAGAATGTTACCATAGATAACAAATCGTTTTATTTATCCGATTGGGATAGAAAAGGTGTCCGTTTCGTTAACGATCTTTTGGAAGCCGACGGAACATTCCTAAAATTTGATACATTCAGGAAAACCTTTCTATGCAGATCAAACTTTTTGGAGTATATATCTGTATGCCAGGCAATAAAAAAGGCGGCAAATAAAAAAGGAATTTTATCTTTACAGAAACAAACAATAACTCCGCTGATTCCACCCCATGTTTCGTCTTTATTGAGCGTCCGAAAAGGTTGTAAAACTTACTATAGAACCTTACTAGACACAAAGTTTACTAAATCGACTGCTCATTTAAAATGGGAAAAAATTCTTGGAGAATCTTTTACTGAAAGGGAATGGCGAACTTTTAATATCCATGTATCTAAGTACCGAGACGTAAAGCTCAAATGGTTTCAATATAGAATTCTGAATAGAATTCTGACAACCAATATCTTTGCCCAAAAGATTGATCCTACTGTTAGTAGTAGGTGTACTTTTTGTAATAAAAACCCCGAGACAACCCTCCACTTATTATGGGAATGTGAACATATAAAACCTATTTGGCAACACATAGAGCAGTGGTTCGCCTCTGTGGGTATTCCCGTTTCATTCACGCCGAAGAAAGTAATTTTTGGACTTTTAGAAACACGAAATAAACCACTTAACTATGCTATGTCAGTGATAAAATTTTCAATTTACAGGATGAAAGCAGCTAAGAAATTGCCAACTTTCGAAAGTATTCAAAAAGATCTTAAATCAGCATATGAATTAGACAGATATATCAGATATAAAAATTGTGAAAGGCATATTTTTGATCAATATTGGTCGACACTACATTTATTATTGAAATCCTAGGTATTTTGCAAGAATATGCATACAGATATATATCAATATGGCTGCTTTAATCAATGTTAAATCTAGGAATTGATGACAAATCTGGAAAAAACTAGTATATTGTACTATTAATTGATGCTATTGTAAAAATGCGTTCCTCAATTTTGTGATGTTTTCAATGTTTTTGCAGAACAAACCTAAGCTGCGTATGTGTGTTGTCTGTATGCTGTATACATGCTGTATATGTCCTGTCCATTATATGAAAAGCCAAATAAAATATCAATTATAAAAAAAAAAAAAAAATAATAATACCAGGCTTAAGACAGAATCTGGAATTGGATCCAAGAATGTTCGCTTAAAATGGTTACTCATTTACGATGTTTGATACACGTGTTTGTCACACGTTACTAGCTTTAATACTGGCATGGCTGATACACGTGTTTGTCACACGTTACTAGCTTTAATACTAGCATGGTTGATACACGTGAACTACCTGTATTACCTTTCACAGTATTTGTATAATCCCTTATCAGACCACTTAAGAAACTCTTCAACATAAGAACATTTCCCATTACTTGCCGCTTGCCTGCTTGCTTTTTACATAGCATCTTCCTAATCTCCAGACAGGAATATGGAAATAATCCTCGGAGGTTAAGTCGCTATTGTTTCCATGAGACTAAAAATGCTATTTGGGCCATAAGATCGGGGAGCCAATCTTCCATACGTATTTCCGATACTTGGGCTCGTTGGCGGTCAAACATTCTCAGAGGGTACTATCTCAGCAAAAGCGGCGCGCTTCAAAATCACTGTCTCTCTAAGCCTGTCATGGCACTGTAACATTTAGCGTGCAACGTGACAACAATAAGAGTTCAAAAGTTGTGCCTAATTCGGAAGAATGCATTTCAAATGGAAGAGAAACCAGGCGGACTGGCCCTTCGCATGTATCGATTTTGCACTCGATGCATTTAGTTTGCTACTGATTGAATGATCTAATTGATCGATCCTCTGGGAGTACCAATGAGCCTTATAAGGTGCTTGATTGATTAAGGTAGTATTTGTGAATGGATGAGATCTTAGTCGCTCATATTTCTCCATTTCCTTTATTGCTGTACATCTACCGACATCGAGCTGTCAGGTCTCCCTGAAATATTACCGTATAATGGCTTATTAATTATTTTATCCGCCAGGTAAATCCTGCTATCAAATCAAATATTTAAGTCAATATAACGAGATCGGACCAAATAGAATTACAAGCGTCTAGTCAGTCATCCATAATTCACCCTTCGTCCATTAAAGAATATCCGCGTCCATAATCCAAAGACCTATTCCATATTCCATATAACAGTATTAGCACCAAATTCAAAAGGACAATCATAGTATACATAAACATAGGCTAGTTTCCTGCAAGAGAGAAGCGGTCAACAGTTTTCAATGATGCCGACAAGACATCATGATGTTCCAAAAATATCAAATCGGTATCGCTGATCAGTATTCTTAATCCATAATAATCGTTGTCAAGTCGTCATCTAGAGAATGATGTATCTCAGTCACGCTTTGATTGTGACTGTTCATATGAACACCACGAGGATCTTGAAGTACATGGGTTCATACGGCCCCTAGCCACGGGTTAAGCGAAATTAGACACAAGTTACGAAACGTAACGCCATAGATCTTGCACGCTAGGCTCGTATTTTGATATCAGCATACGATACGTTGATTAGAATCGTCACATTTAACACAGGATCTAGCAAATGCTACTAGGCGAGATATGTATACGCCATATGCAGGTCCCACTGGAATATTACTATCCAGAAAGGGATAGTTTACGATGTCGAAATTGTAATCATCTCTTTTGTCATAAAGTCGCCGAGAGAGAATGCCCGCTTCATTTTTATAGAGATATAGATCTAAATATGATGTACCTGTAGGGCTATCTGTAGTTTCCTTCAAATCCAGTGAAGGTGGATATATATATCCTTCACTGCGTCATTTATATAGCGATTATCCACAGCGAGAAGATCGTCTATATAGCGTTTGGTGAATGAGAAGGAACGGGCTTTGATTGGATCGGTTTTTGAAAGCACCTGCATATAGTCATATTCATAAGAGAACAGATACAGGTCAGCCGACAGGGGTGCACAATTAGTACCCATTGGAATACCTTTATGCTGCTGATATATTGTGTTCCCAAATTTCACATAGATATTTTTAATGAGAAATTCAAGCAACTCTATGAACGAAGAAACATCCCTTGAATGATATCTCTTGTATGTAGTAGAGCTAAAGAACGCTTTATGGCTTCCGACATTAATATATCTACGATCATTTTTCTTGAACACAGACACTATTAATGAACTTAGACGGTCAATAAGGTCCTGATGAGGGATTGTAGTATAGAGAGTCGAGAAATCCCATGTGGATACATGTCTGTACGGTATATGACCTTTAGCATCAGGTTCTTCCGTAAGGCATTTTGAGTTTTTCAATATCCACATACATTCAACGCCAGAGTTCTTAGAAATAGTGGCGCAATATCTTTCCCAAAATGCTTTTACCTTCTGAAGGGCCCTCGTCAATAGGGTTGAAAGAAGCTTGGTGGTGCAGCTTCTAGAACCAGCTATTAATCTAGCTTTGCATGGTGATTTATGCATTTTGGGAGTCCAGTATACTTTAGGTATGTCGTTATGATTGGTTGGAAGACAAATACCACTTTCCCTGAGAAATGTTTTGTGATTGTTAAATAAATCTTCCAGAGTAAATGCAGTTTGGGAGTAAGTAGACGTATTTGATGATGATATGTCTACACTCAATTCTTTAACCAGCACCTGGTAATAGCAATATTTACATATGAATATTATATTATTTGGAGCTTTGTCTGCTGGGACTATGACGAATTTACTCTGGAGATTTGCAAGAACTTCTTGCGAATTGAGGTTTCTCAGTACTTGTTTTGCTTGGGGAAGAGTATTTCTGTCAATATGGCGGATTGTTTCAACGACCTTGCTCTTGGTGAGGTCCAGTCAATCAGCGAGTACTGTAGGTTCACCTTTTTCTCGCTTAGACCAATCAATAACGTACTGTTCCAATGCAGACAGGACTATCTTCAGGTCGGGCTTCAGATTTATTCTTCTCGGCTCTCTATATTTAGGTCCTTTCAACAGGAGTAATTTTAGGTCCTTATCACTCACCACATCAAGGTCATCAGTCATAATATGTTTGCATGGTGTATAGATAAAGTTCGACCATTCACAATCACAACTATAGCCTCCTGACGTGTATAAATTCCAGTCAAACTCCTTGACAGCATTAGAGTAATTGAATATTTTGGTGGCTATAGATTTAGTATACTTCTGTGAAATTGAAATAGTTTGGTACAGCGTTGCGTACCTCTGGATCATTCAGGATTCGAGGTAAATTAATAATGTCCAGTCCTTTATCTAAGTAGTTGAGTTTCAAGAAAAGCCGATCTTCAGATGTTTCGATTATGTTCACTGCACGATACAACCGAAAATACGCTATATCGTGACATACTTTAGTGATTTTGGGTGGTATTATATTTCCTGAAGACGCAGATTTTTGTATATCTCTGGCTATATGATCTAAAGCTTTCAGAGGTAACGCATACAGAACTGTACGTAAGCTATGTATACTATTGCGTGTGTTAGTTAAACCCACTAGGTAATTTAAAGTGATATGATCATGAATCATCGAACTATTAAACTTACGCCAAGCATGGCTGCGATGTCTCCGTTGATGGGGTTGAAATAGCTGGGTAATGTTGGATATATTTGAACGGCGGTTTGTAGCATTGCCGAACCCACTGACATTTTCATTTAAACCATACGGAAACACTGACCCAAGTTCTAGCATCCAGAATAATTCCCACTCTCGGATTTTTCTCTCAAATCCAAAGGGGGAATCCTCGGTAGATGGAGATCTGAATACTAAAGTTATCCCAGCCATGGTGGGGTCCAAAAAAATGCTTACCTATAAGCAATTGCTTTTTCCTAACGGATTTTCTGTGACCGTTCACCCTAAGATGGAGTCTTTGGGTGGTCTTGCCAACATACTTAGTAAACCAACACATTAAAACATACACACATTGAAACTTATGCGACAAACCGATTTCTCTCAAATAACCCAAGACACAGTCTTCCCTCACCCGACTAAAAAGATCTTCTAAAGCAGTTACTCGATAAAGAAAAAGCTAAAATGTCGGCTTTAGAATGTATTGGGTCCACTCAAGGGAATAAATATGTCATATTCTCAGATTCACTGTCATGCCTTCAAGCGATTAAAAGTGGAACTTCAACTCATCCCACCATCTTGAATATTCTACAGTTATATGACTGTAGATTTGATCAACACATTGATATTGCGTTTTGTTGATTGCCTAGTCACGTTGGCGTCAAAGGTAATACCGAGGCTGATAAAATGGCTAAGGCAGCCCTAGATGATGAGGTTGATCCTGTTGGAATCCCATATAGTGATTTCAGACCCTCTATCTGCACTTATTTGAGAAAGCTGTTTCAATCTTTATGGAATGCTGTGAATAATAACAAACTTCATGAGTTCACTAAAGCTGTAGGTTATACTCATCTGAACAGCCAGGAATGTTTCGATCAAGCCATGACCAGGCGATGTAGAATCGGCCATTCACGATTAGCTCACGAGCATTTACTATAAAAAGAGCCAGTCCCAAGGTTTATTCCATGCCACGAAAATCTCACAGTGAAACATATTCTTATCGACTCTATAGGTTTTAAGATTGTAAGAGTTCTTTTTTCAAGTAACTACTTTACAAGATCTTTTTAATCGGGTGAGGGAGGACTGTTTCTTGAGTTATTTGAGAGAAATCGGTTTGTTGCATGAGTTCTAATGTGTGTATGTTTTAATGTGTCGGATTGCTAAGTTATTAACTTGAATACTTAGAATTTTGTTTGATCGTCGCTATATAGCTGAAATATTGCTGAACGCGACGTTAAACCTTAATTCTCTTAATTCCTGTTAATTGAAAGAATTTGATGTTCTTTCAAGTTCTGTTCCTGCATCTTGCCAATATCTTACCTGGGCGACTTGAACGTGTACCGCAGCCGGACGCTGTCTCCTTCGGTCAAACTATACCAGGCAGTGTAAAAAGTCCAAGATGGCCGCCATAATGATGTCAAACTCATGCCATTTCCAAAGAACTTTTCGGCCGATTTTTCGACTTTTTTATTTTCTTCGCATAAACTGCATGATGAATTAGTAAATATTCATCTGATGTGAAATAAACTAATTTTTGTACGCTATTTTCGCACAAAAGCAATTTTGAAGAAAATAGATGAAAAGATACACTTCTACACATTGAATACAAAATGAAATAAAGTTTCACATGTTTCCGTGAAAGATACGTGTATACAGATGCATGTCAGATCCCACATTCAGCAGACAAGCTTTGTCGACAAAGAATTTTCATGTTAATAAGTCATTTCCAGTGTTAACGGCAAGACGCCTTCAAATTCCAATTGTCAACTCAGTAACATTTCTTACATTTAAATGATCTTGTAATTTATTTAAACACGTGTGGCCCGGATCAACGTTGTCATGCCAGACGGGTTGGTGTTCTACATAACACTGTCAATAAAACCATACTTGAGAGAGGGGATGTGGATCAGTACTATAGAGCGTTGGCCCTGATCTTCGTAAACGTCACCTGATCTACGTAGGTCCTAAATGACCTCGCTACGGCGTTGTCATATCGACCACCCTGGATTTTGTCACATTTTCTGGTAGAACTTCACCCAATGGCATAGTGTGATAAGTTGCAGCTCCCTGGTTCAAGGGCTAAGTGCAATATTTAGGGGCAGAGACCGAAATATCCGACCCCCGGCCTGGCTATGACCCAAAAAGCCCTGGTCTGGTAGGGTTAACTCTGTCGCGTGTGTGTATGTAAGCTGAGTGCACAGAGATGTGTTAAGTAGCTTCAATATGATGAATGTGTCATGCTAAGCATCAACATTGGAAAGATAAGCTTACGTTTACTTGTTTGCATTTATTAGGTCTATCTAAACACTCTATGAGGCATTAGGACATGTTTTTGCCAATTTCGAGGTTTATAGGTCCCCTAAGTATAGGCATGGAGTAATCCAGATGGGTTTTGCTGCGCCCAAACTCACGCGCCCAAATACTGACAAACCAATTTGAATGTCGGCTAAAATCTAAACCAAAAGTACTTAAAATCAATCTAATGGACTTATTTTTATTATTTATCGAGGAAGTAATTGATTATTTCCTGTGTACAGCAGGTGGAGAGACTCCTTTTTTCAGACTCGCATCGTGCTTCTTGACGAAATCCATGCGGGCAGCCATTTTAGCATGGTTTAAGCCCACTGCGCATTGGTTTTGCGCAGAATATTTTCTTCCGGTTTTGCGGGTTTCCGGTTTCACGGTAGTTCTAATGTCAACAGTTTTCCTTATTTTGCCGGAAAAAGGATTCGGATCGACTGACTGACTGACTCACTCAATCTCTCACTCATTACCGGACAATTTGCAAATGACTCCCTACTTCGTAGGAATATTCACGCTTCAAGATTTCTCTCGGTTTGTACATGTACAATACATCCACGTCTGTAGTTAAAAGCCTTGAAGGTATCTCTCATTTTGACCTTTTATAAATAATCCGCTACATGTTAGGGTGAAAATATATATGCGATTAGAATGATTCCACTTGGCTGCAGGCATCGGTGATGACATGCCTATAACACGATACCACTAGTTAACTTTTGTGTACCCATAGCCTATTACCGCCATAGTCCTGACAGTTTGTCATTTACATATCATTACTTAGGACAAGGAACGTCGCACGTCTATCTGTTGTATTGGATTTCGATCAATGCGATAGTACTACATTAAAAACATCCATATCAGCTGTCTCGACTGTTGGTTTAAACAGTATATTTATTTTTTTGAGAAACCATGATCAGCGAATGGGATAACTGTGTCCATCGACACACCCTCCTGAAGACTGGTGCGTTTACACGAAACAACAATGGATAATCATTACACTAACTTCTTATATCCTTTATATATTTGTAGATTAAACTGCTGTAGAGTAAAACCAATTTAGATCGTTATCAATGTGTTGACTGGAATAAACACACCCCTTGATAATGGTTGGTATTTGTTTAACAAAAAAGACCTTAATAGTTTCAGACGAATCGTTAAAATAGTACATTTAATATCAACGCTAACATTCCTGTATCACCCATGACATTATATTCCGTTGTGCAGCTGATTCGATGAATACTAAATTTTCTCAAGATTAGCAGTTGATCAGAAGAGAGCGCTTAGTACATGCGTTTTATTTATTAAAAGTCAAATCCAATATTCGATCGACAGCTGTCTTCTGTCCTCAGAATGTCTTTTTGTCTGATCCTGGATGTCATTTGTAAGCCATATTCATGTACATGTACAAGCCGTAGGTCCCTGGTTCGATCCGGGTCACACGGAGACTTAAAAATGGAACTTAAATCTTCCTCGCTTGGCGCTCAACAGGAAGATATTCAATCGAAGACTTGTTTGCTCGGTGCCAAGATAATGTGACTGGGTCGTTGTGATATGGTTGAAAACTATTGAAAGCGACGTTAAAATCCTACTCACTCACTCGCTCGTCCCCCCATGTATGCATGAAATAACATTGCTTTCCACTGACAAAAATTCTCATTTATTTTGATACATGATGATTATATAATTATATTTTTTCACGAAATCAACTCTTCTCCCAACTTCTTGTAAACCATGTATCTTAGTTCTTTTGATCCTGATTTCCATTTCGTTGACGAAGATCCTATATATGAAACAACATCGTGAACATTAGCTCTTCACTGAACAAAGCAGTACAAAAATGTCATTTTCCCAAGTTTTACGAATATTCTGAAAATAGCCAGATTATCATATCCCTTGGGACGCTCGAAAGATTATTTTCAGTGATGCGGCAAGGCACCAGATGTTCTTTATTGCCAACTGGCAAGTATTTTATTGTATCGAAATAAGTGTTCAGATCGTTTTTCCCTAAAGATTAATATATCGCACTCGCTTGATGAAACATGAAATAGATCCAAGATATGTTTCTTGTATAATAATTATATATTGCCAAATGTGTCATTCAATACGGTCGTTCTCAATTTCCCTGCGGAGTATTCTACATTTTGTCTTCAAGGCATCCGGTAGTGAAATACCTAACACTCATAGACATAGTGTGTATTCATCCAAGTCTTCGGAGTCCATCGATCGGATGCGGACCGATTGCGTCCATGCCCAGTCTCTTCAACGAGGTCAGGCCTTACAGACTGATTATAGAGCTATTTAAGTGAACGCCAGTGTGTAATTGCGTGATTTGTGTCTAGGGAAGCTGATGTTCCCAGTTTAGGTGCAGCATAGAAGTGAATAGTTCTTATTGAAGATCAAACTTGAAAAAATAAACCTGTTGATTCCATTCATCCGTCCTAACAAACGTGTTACACGTACAACATATGAACGTCTGGTATAAATTCGTCGAGGTTTCTCTCAGTGTGATATTTTAGTAATTATCCGCTACATGTTAGGATGTATTATTTACCTTACTTGGCTTCAGGAGTCGGAAATGGCCTTTAACGTGACACTACCTAATTAACGTCCGACATGCCACGTGTAATGCCTGTAATTTTCGCTGCCGATAACATATCAAATCTTGTAGACTTGACGATGTTGACAGAATGTCAATTACATATCACTATATTACAAGGAAGGTCGTCTATCTGTTGTGTTGGCGTTCGATCCCTTCGAGAGTACTGGTACATTATTGGTCATTCATATCAGCTGTCTCGTCTGTTGGTTTAAACAGTATATTTTTCTGAGAAACAGTGACCAGCGAACGGGATAACTATGTCCTTACACACACCCATCCTGAAGATTGGCACGAAGCAACACTGGGGAATCGATACACTGGCACCCAATTTCCTTCATACCATTGACGACCAAACTGCTGTCGAGTAGCACCAATTTAGCTCCGTAATCAACTTGTTAGCATCTAACCGTTGATAAAGGTTGGTGTTGTTTTACAAAGATTTTATTTTGAAAATCGTGCGTTTGATATCAACGCTGAATATTCCTATTTCATTCATGATATTATATTCAGTTGTGCAGCAGATTCAATGATTACTAACAGTTTGATGGGCGGAGAGTGCTTTCGTGTGTTATGCGTTTATTAAAGTCCATTTGATTGATGGCTTTCCTCTGTGAGGTATTTTGAATATTCAAAATGTCTTTTTGGATGATCCTAGAAAACTGTTGTAAGCCACATCCATATACTAGTACAAACGGCAGGTTCGACCCAGGGCAGTGTTATACCATGGTCTTAAAGACTGAACTTTTATCTTCCTTGCTTGGAGGGTTGACCAAGGAATGGTTGACTCCGTATCAGGATGATGTGAATGGGTCGTCCTGATAAGACTGAATATTGTTAAAATTAACGTTAAAATCTTATTCATAGTCTCACCCACGTACATAACATTGCAATTCTACTGATTCTAACGTTATTGTTTTTATATGTACATATTAATTACATTTTCTAGGAAATCTAACGTTCTCGCAAATTCAAAGTATTCTGGTTCTGGTGATCTTGATTTCCATTTCTTCGCTATACCACGAAGCAACACTGACGACGCCAGGTTTTTCTTGAACGACCAAACACGGAAATGTTTTACGAAGGTTCAGATTCTCATACCCCTTTCGAGATACACATTGATCGAACGATTATTTCCAATTTCAAAGACATCAGCCGTCAAGCGTTTTATCGTATCGATCCAACATGATGAAAATATGTACGTTGAAGATCAAAACGGAAAAGTTGAACTTACTTGATTCCATCTGTCCGGCCTTACAAACATGGCACATGTACAATACATCAAGGGCTCCAGTTAAAACCCTTCAACATATCCCTCAGTTTGATCTTATCAATAACATGCTACATGTTAGACTGTAAACATATATGCCATTAAAATGAGATAACTTGACTCCAGGCGTCGAGGATGACATGCCTATAACATGATACTAAGTAATTAACTTCCGTTATGCCAAGTGTAATATCTGTCATTTTGTCTACGTATCACGTATCATCACTACGATATCCATGACAGTTTGTCAGTGACATATCATTATTTAGTACAAGGATTGTCACACGCCTGTGTGTTCGCTTTCGATCCCTGCGATAGTACTAATACATTACTGACCATCCATACCAGCTGTCCCGGTGTGATAGATAAGAATGTCCTGGTGATTAGTGTCCCTTTTCATACCCTTTTCTATTGGAACCAAGGACGGACACTTGTCCTCAATGTGGAGAAAAATGTTCTAGCTGTGTTAGAAGATAGGGATCGGACACTCTTAACCAGCGGACATTCTTATCCTCCACACCGGCTGTGGGGTTGAACAGTATATTCACCTTTCCGAGGAACAGTGATCAGCGAACGGGATAACTGTGTCTACATACCCCCACCCAATGAAGTTTCGCTGCTTTTACAAGAAGCAACACTGAATAATCGTTACACTGGCACCCAATTTCCTTCATACCTTTATCGACTGTGGTTGAGTGACAACAATTCAGGCCAGCAATCAAAGTGATACTACGTAGCCGTTGGTAACACTTGCTGTTGTTCTTACAAAGATTTTTTTAAATCGTACTTTTAATATCAACGCTGAATATTCCAATATCATCCTTGACATTATATTCAGTCGTGCAGCACATTCGCTGATTGTTAATGTTTCCCAATATTAGCATTAGGGCGCTCAGCAGGAAGAGGATAGATCAAGGGCTGGTTGACCCGGTGTCAGGATAATGTGGTTGAGTCGTTGTAATATGATCCTACCCAATCACTCACTTACACCCATGTGAATGTATGTATGAAAAAACATAGCTATTCAAACGTTCCCATATTTTCATATTTAGATGTTAATCGAGCGCGCGTTTTGAGGAAATCTGATGTTCTCGTAACTTCTTGTAAAACAAGTATTCTGGTTCTTGTAGGTCTGATTTTCATTTCGGTGATGAACATCCTATATCTGGAATAGCATTGCCGACACTGGATCTTCATCGGACAGAGCAGTGCAGATATGGCATTTTTCCAAGTTTTACGAAGATTCTGGAAACATACAGATTCTCATACCACTTGGGAGTTACACAATGATGAACCGATTATTTTCAATGATGCGGACAAGACATTAGGATGTTCTTGTTGTCAATTGGCAAGCATTTTTTGTATCAAAATGGGTGTTTTTTCCCCTTGGGATTACTGTAGCGCACTCGCTTGATGGAACTTGAAATAGGTCGAAGATGTGTTTCATGTAATGAATAATTATATATCGCCAAATGCGTCGTGCTATACCGGTACATTGCTTCCAAAACGGTCGATCTCAATTTCACTGCGGTCTGTTCTACATTCTGTCGTAAAGGCATCGGATAGTCATGCACAAATCATAAGCATACGGTGTATGCATGCAGGGGTCTTCAGAGTCCATCGATCGGACGTAGACAGATTGCGTTCATGACCAGTATCTCCAATGCGGCGATGCCTTAGGGACTGATTATAGAGCTATTTAAATGAACGCCAGTATGTAATTGCGTGATTTGTGCCCGTCTTAGGTACAGCACATAAATGCATCTAGTGGCCAATTTTATCGCCCACCTCTACCAAATTTACTGACAAGTGTATTTAGAGTATAAAATTGAGCTCTCATGCTATCTCCCAATGAAAAATGTAAGTCTACGAGCACTATGGAATCAAACATGTTTTCCGAAAACGGATTTTGCACGCCCTCAAGAGCAGCTGTGTGGGCCAAAAACACTACAAAAACAGTTATATTTGCCATATATGTAGTACAGTTGGGAATGATTGCGAATACAATTTGGCCGCTTGTTGGCCACAATTGCCACACATAAAAGCATACGTTTAGCAATACATTAAGTACAGTTGGGAATTTTAGCAGTTTGCCACTTGTTGGCTAAACTTGACAGTAAAGATTTAGAGTATATTTGATCTGTAGTCGCAATATTTCCAGCTAGACTGAATATATTGTAAATATATTATGTTTTGCGATGAAAGCTTTGGAATAAATACTTTCCCTCCGTATAATAATAGTACTTAATAATAATAAACATGGCATAAATTGACGCACTTCCGGGTGGATATCAGAATGTAATGTAATAAGCTTTTAGTTAACATTTTCTGGAAATGTCCTTTCCAGCTCTCGTTAAAGTATATATCATTAATGGTAGTTCGGCCTGTTTCAACATAAAGGTTAAGACTATCCTTCCATGCAGGGCTCGCGTCAACATAAATACAACTTCCCAATTAGCACTGAGCAAAATGACATTTAAGATGACGAAGTAGAGGAAAGTGCCTTGGACATTTTGACGGAATGATTTATATTTTCAGAGGATAGAAAATAATCATCTGAGGTGACTTTCAACCGACTCTTTTTCGAAAATGGCACCATATTCCAGGATTTCGATGACCCCTCTGAAAGTATGTGAAATAAACTTTCAACCCGTGTATATTTCATGGGTATTCATAGAGATCAAGTAATATTCCTAAAAAGTGGAAGTTTTTCTCGTATTTCAAAAGCTTCACTAAAGTTTGATCATAATGGTAAACACACTTTTATTTCTACATTTGGATTTCAGATTGCATCAATCAATAAATATACCCAAACTTTATCCCGATAGTAGACAGTCTACAAACCGCAGTGCATTTATTGCGGGATTATCCCACCACAAACATCGATTTTAGGGGGAATAACGTCATTGAACTGGCATATATTTCATGAGTATTCAGAAGGGTATAGTCAAATGACTAAAACGAGATTCTATTAAATTGCCGTTTTTAATTGAGGAGCTTTCCTAAAATGGTCGTGGCAAAAAAGCCCTCGATCTTTCTCTCTGAATAAAGAGAGCATCAGTCAATGCAAGACAGGAGTTTCAAAGAGATTATAGTGCTTCGCTTGAGGGTTAAATTAGATATGAAAGGTAACCTGGAAATATTAAGTTCTGTCAATTGCGGATCCAATAATGGCGTTATCTTCTATGGCTGTGATATTGAAATGTGCCACTTGGACCTCTGCTTTCTCAGAAGGTAATAAAATTTAATGCTTGCATATTTTTCAATGTTAAGAATATAAACATATGCTTTCATCAATCTCCGAATGAACGTTATATATCGCTCCGAAATCGATCGTTTACATTTACTTCACGGAAGTATTGTAGATTCTGTGTTTACAGGCATCTGTTGGGCAAATATCATACAACCATATAGTCAAATTATATCAGTGGACGAGCAGAATGCAATGCAGGTTATTTGATGTATATTTACCATATCTATACCAGTCATAACTCATTAAAATCATCATCGATGTTATATTATAGGTAAATTCCAAGGACACTGGAAGCTCGAAATTCATATCGAGAAGAGAGAGAGGAAGAGAATTAAGGTGTCATGTCACATTCATCAATATTTCAGCTGTATAGCGACGACCGAACAACATTCTAAGTATTCGAATAAAAACAAGTCACCAACCCAGCAATTCAAAGTAATCAACAGAAAACACCAAAAACATGCACATACATTAAAACTTATACAACAAAAAAGTTTTCTCTCAAATAATCTAAAATAGTCTTTTTATTACCCGACTGAAAGGATCTTCTAAAGTAGCGGCTTGATAGGAACTATAACATAAATCTACCCAGATAACTTTCCCTTTAATATCTGACATTGTTTACTACCCCTTTAACATCTGACATTCTCTCTTCAAAATCAATAGTCTTACCAGCCTTTCGAAGAAATATTACTACATGTATTTAATAATGACTCGCGTTTGACTGACGCTTCACCGTTTGGATCCTAAGGTGTATTATAGACCAGCCATACCAACTCACCTGGCTGAGGACTAAGGGGTTCGTAACATTTCGCATCCAAAAATGTTGGTAAAGCCAATCAAGTAACAGTCTGCTGTTGAAGAACTATTCGAAATCACATCTCATCCAAAGAATGAGACATTTAACCTCGTGGTATTTTACTTCGAAACGGTAGTAAGAGAATCTAAGAAACTAACATGGATTTCGATGAGATTTTTGGATGAGAAAATGTGGACTGAATACCGGTGTGACAGAAACGGTGGTCCCTCAGATATGAGTGTCCGCTTGCTTGGTCACTTGGATATCAGAGCCCGCCCTAGGTGAAACATAGGAGACCGGACACTGGTCTCTGTGGACCACCGTTTCTATGCATTTGTTAGAAAGATTTAACACGCTGAACATTAAATGTCTT
This sequence comes from Hanleya hanleyi, assembly GCA_036873755.1. Taxonomy (NCBI): domain Eukaryota; kingdom Metazoa; phylum Mollusca; class Polyplacophora; order Lepidopleurida; family Hanleyidae; genus Hanleya; species Hanleya hanleyi. The sequence continues at coordinate 76,125 of JAVTVY010022918.1, forward strand.
TGTTTTTATTTTTACCACATGCACCACTAATTGACATTAGCTACAAACAGAAAGCACTTTACCGTGTCCATCTCCCGCAATAGAGATTAGTGCTAAGTTTGCATGTTAAATGATAAAGGGGAGCCTTAAATCCAACGAAAGGTGAGGATATCCCCCTGAACACTCGGTTCTGTTCCCTGTAAAGTATACATCAACGAAAGAGCGATGTCTACATGCACACACCTTCACAGATTGGCTGGTTTTACAGGAATCAGCCTGTGATCTTGATAATACAAGACTTGGCGGTCGTCTGAAAGTGGCAAAAAAGAAGAGTTATTGCCTCTTTTTCAGGAGCAAGATTCAGATACAGCGATGCCGTCAGCATGGGCCCCTGGAAAATCATCGTTATAAGTTTGTTTATAGAGAGTTTCAGAAGCTGACAGGGACCTGAAATATCACTGAATTGTTCTAGAGTGAAAGGAGTCTGAAGAAATCATGTAAAAAATCCTCTGAAATAAACTTTCAGCTATTTTTAGCCCGTGCCTATACTTACAGCATGCGTGAGGCAAAAGTTTACTCGTGGTTCGCATTGCACTATGGGAAGAAAATATGGCGTTTTTTGCTATTTTTAGACGACCGGCAAGGCGTGTATTGTTCCACGTGAACCCCAACTTTTCATGCCGATGTTGAACAAGCTGCCGTCGAGTAAGACAGAATTTAGCACTGTAATTAACGTATTGAGTACAGCTCGCGTTGAGTTTCGACAATTCAAAAAAAAAAAAAATAATGAAGAATTTAAGAAAAACATATGCCAAACTTTGGAAAAGTATGAAAAATATATGACATGTGTTGAATCGATAGAAGAGGAATATTTCAAGCATATATGTGTTGAGGCGTACCAACATTTCCGGTTTCCTCGAAAGCCCAATAATATGAAAGATACGGAGGCAATAACACGGATTTAGGACATTGTCTAAAACTCTCTATCTCAGTAATCTTCCCTTTACAAGCAGCGGCTCAAGAATGGTATGGACTATAAGCAGAAGCCCCAGGCACCTAACTTAGCCGACAAAATGTCATATACAATCGATATTGCCGGTCATCAAATGTAACTAATAACATACTTAGTGGATTGGTGGATCGATACACAAACAAGGACAAAAGCCAAAAGAACATATCATATAGATATTGAAAAAAATCTGATTGAAGCTGAAAACTAGCTCTATTTTATACTCCATGTGCTCCTGAACAAAAATAATTTGATTGCCAACTAAACAAAATATCCCAAGAGCCAAAGATTTTTTTTCTATAATCAGCTCCAAGTTAAAATTATTACCCTGACTATGGGGGCCAGGACTAAGAACATTTTGCTTTTGTCAATATAATCAACTAAACACGCTCTGACTTTCATAAGATTGGCTACACCCACATTTCCATCATAATCGATATCACGTCGTGTTCACGTAGATTTTGTTTGATGTGGCACATCTTGAATTTCATAGATACGCCACGCTCGCCTTCTCTGGTCAATCCTTTTTGGACCACGTATGCTATAGCTGGCGAAGCTCAAAAGAATGTACATTCTCCACATTCTCCTGCCGTTATTTTGTTCCTTAACTTTTCAAGAAATTGTTCGATTTCTCTCAAAATTAATCAGGGTAACCATGGGGTCACGCAGATGACGCGTGCCAAAATTGAGGTTAGTAGGTCAGAGGTCAAACTCAGTATGACCTAACACTAGGAATTGTTTTCTTTGAGTGAGGGGCGATGTGTCAGGTAATGAAATTATCAAAGGTGATTAAATATGTCAAATATCAATGTCACGGTTGTCCCTAAACAGCAGGGTCCCTAATAGCACAAAACATTGCGTTATTATTCCGGTGCAAGGGCGAGGGTTGTGAAAAACTGCAGGAATACCTCAAGCTTATAGCAAACAAGAAACAAATTGAGGTGAATTAAAAAAAGTATCAGGGAACGTCTGAAAAACAATTTTGTTGGAGGATGCATTAGTGGGAAGCAATGTGTCTTACCAAAATTGAGGTGAAAAGGTGAATTAGTGCATTGTAGTAAAAAAACATGACTTTTTAAAACTCAAGTCATTCATGGTGGAGTATTGCTGATTGGTTTTTGGCCATTTTCTCCGTTTAGTTTTTCGCCAAAAAGTGGAGTTTCCCGTTCTAATTTCTCTCTTGTTATTTGATGTACACACATGAACTTTGGACACAATATTCCAATCATGTAGATCTTCAAAAGGTTGCCTCAAATATAAGTTTGGATCTGTTCGTGAATTATTTATGATTTAGTGGAGAGAGGTCGAGTTTTTGTAGATTTTTTCAATCTTTCAACTTTGCACAACGATAAAATAGCTTCTAGGCCCTAACTAAAAAAACTGAGGCAACCTATTTTTATTCAAATGGTAAAGTTCATTATTCCAAAAAAGCAAGTTTAATGAAAACTGAGAGAGTTATTAGCGCGTGATTTTGAGGACTATACTTTTCTAAATGACATCATTTATCTTTAAATAAATCGATTCTTGCAATCAATTCGAGAAAGTTATTTATTTATCTAAATTCCTTGAATCAAGGACTTTCATAAAATGTATAGCTTGTTTGGATACAAAAAAGCACTGCCCCGTAATTAAGCAAAATTGTGATACGTAGACGTACGCAACTGGGACCCGATACAGTAACTTTAATGACAGTCTATAGTGCCAATCAGGAAAATGCAGCAAACATATATACACTCGGACACATAGTCTAATGGACATATTCATGAACAGATTGATCAAACATAATTATGTTGCTCGTATACATACATACAACCATAAATACAAGCAGCCGAACAAACGAAGAAAACAACAGTTCAACACCAGATGGGATACGTGCAGGTACAGAATTGAAATAAACCGCCACCATAGTACCTGTGTGATAGAAACGGTGGTCTGTCTCCTATCTTTTACCTAGGGCGTACTCTGATATCCAACTGACCCTTTTCAGATGCCAGTGTCCGGGCTGGGTTAAATCATAGCAAGCGGACACTCATATCCGAGGGACCACCGTTTCTTCCACACCGGTATCTTAACTGGTTGAGTATTAGTGGATATTAAGGTTAACAGTATTTTCGTTATTTTGGGATAAGACTATCTTAGAATAGCACAAATTCTAGTGCTGAAAATTTGGTCGAGTCCCGTGCGGGATTCGAACCAGCGACCCCAGAGTCAGCCCTACAGGCACATCTTATTTAGATCTCTATCTCTATAAAAATGAAGCGGGCATTCTCTCTCGTCGACTTTATGACAAAAGTGATGATTACAATTTCGACATCGTAAACTATCCCTTTCTGGACAGTAATATTCCAGTGGGACCTGCATATGGCATATACATATCTCGCTTAGTAGCATTTGCTAGATCCTGTGTTAAATGTGATGATTTTAACCAACGTCACAAAACATTGTTGCAGAAACTTATAAAACAGGGCTATTCCACCAAGCGCCTCCACTCAAAGTTTCTCAAATTTGGCGATACATATCGCATGCTGATAGCAAAATACGAACGTAGCGTGCAAGATCTATGGCGCTACGTTTCGTAACTTGTGTCTAATTCCGCTTAACCCGGGGCTAGGGGCCGTATGAACCCATGTACTTCAAGATCCTCATGGTACTCATATGAACAGTCACAATCAAAGCGTGACTGAGATACATCATTCTTTAGATGACGACTTTACAACGAATACTATGGATTAAGAATACTGATCAGCGATACGGATTTGATATTTTTGGAACATCATGATGTCTTGCCGGCATCATTGAAAACTGTTGACCGCTTCTCTCTTGCAGGAAACAAGCTTATGTTTATGTATACTATGATTGTCTTTTTGAATTTGGTGCTAATACTGTTATATGGAATATGAAATAGGTCTTTGGATTATGGACGCGGATATTCTCTAATGGACGACGGCTGGATTATGAATGACGGACTAGACGCTTGTAACCTAATCGCCAGCACTGTATGTCGGCGATCTAAACCACTCGGCCAACGGGCCTCCCAAAAAATAGGAGGTAGCAGACCGGTAGTCTTGAAAGCGAACATACAGTACCCCTGTGATGATCGTAATGACACAGCTCCCAAAGCTGAATAGATATATTTTTATCACTTAGAAAGTGATCGTGATATTAAGGTTATATGTTATCAGGGTATTGGCAACATACATTTCCGACCTTCTCCATATATTATAAACTAGTTCTTTGAAGATATCAACTGTTCGGTTATACATCGTCCGGTGTTGGTTTTATATTACTCAAGTTGTCAATGGCTGTGAAATTTATTCGTTTGGCAAATGGTTACCGAGTACTGGCAATTCAATACAAAATCATTGGTGTATTTGTGCGAGACAAAGCAATTTTTCAGCCATATAACGTCGAGCATTATTAAACTCCAGATGAAGTGCTGATAAAATGAGTGATGAAACATAGTATTTATATATGTTAAAATTTATTTAACAAATCAACTGCTTTCAATAATTTACAATCATATTTTTCAACCACACGACCTAAAGATCTTCTAAATATCTTACAATTGGCAATTATATACCATTAATTAAAATATGTTTGACTGTGAGTCACTCACTGCATGGAATACACTTTGGAACCTCGTCATGTTTCGCGACTGACAGGTATACTCCATACTGAAACTACCTAACGAAAGTTGTTGCCAGAAACAGCCATTTAAAAAGGGCTATTTTCCAATAAATTTTAATTATTTTGGATTACATTATTGTATTACATTATTGCTGTGGCCAGACAATTGCAACTATGTGTGTATGTTGAGGGGTGGGGTCTTTCCGATGTATGTATTCGATTGAGCTGAAATGGAAGTAGAAGAGAGAGAGAGAATTAAGTTTTAACGTCGCGTTCAGCAATATTTCAGCTATATAGCGACGATCAAACAAAATTCCAAGTATTCAAGTTAATAACTTATACCGATTTCTCTCAAATAAGGGAATTAAGGTTTAATGCCGCGTTCAGCAGCAGCTCAGCTATATAGCGACGATCAAACAAATTCTAAGTATTCTAACAAAAACAACTCAGCAATCCAGAAGTAATCAATACAACACACCAAAAGACATTCACATACATTAAGACTTATGCAACAAACCGATTTCTCTTAAATAACCTAAAATACCGTCTTCTTTCACCCGACTAAAATGATTTTCTAAAGTAGCTGTTCGATAGAAAGAATCTCTTACAATCTTAAAATCTATACAGTCGATAAGAACATGGAATGGAACTAACAACGAGTTGATTCTAGGCGAGTTACCCTCTCAAGTACCTTCTCAGACAGGTTATGGGTTGTTACCTGTCTCTATATAACAGATAATACAATAATGCTAATAAATGCTAATGAGATCAAGAACAAAGTGCAAAATATAGAAGGTATAGCTCCAACACGAAGTGGGCTATCTGCTGAAACAGATAATCTATAACGTGGTAAGTGTCATATGGTCACGTTATCAGGGTTATTCAATCTGTCAGCGCGAATAACTACTTGCTATAAAAGCGTGGCCGATATAGGAAGACAACGGGAGCAATGCAGTGAGATAATCCACCCATGGACTTGTGCAAGCTCTACCAGGCATTCATTTCTTTCTGCTTTGCGCCTCTCCATTTAGCCCTGCAAGAGTCTCACGAACTGTGCCGGAGATGACCCGAGGTCATCTGTTGCCACAGTAAAGGAATATTGCGACCGTCTAACTGGGCGAATTGATATCAGTCGCTACTCACCGATATATATTTCCGCAACATATAGTTCTTGGGTAATTTGTCAAAAAGCTGCCTTCAAACTGTGTGAAACTGGCATTTTGAAATACACTGAATAACTGTTTAGTGTATTTCCAGATAAATATACATTTTGCGATCAGTAAAACAGTCAGATAGAACAGTTGTTCGTTTCTGTAGGAATCCTGCAAAACATGGCGAGACCCCTACATGGGGAAATGCAGCGTAGCGTAAAGCACCCTGGGAGAGGATGGGACGTATGTTCACATCACCATTACCTGTTATCGATCTTTACCGCTTCTCTATGGTAGGACAGCATAATCTTTGTTTCGTATACTTTTGAAATTAGTACTAATTGCCATACGAAATAGGCATTTTGAAAATTGACGCGGAAATTCTTTTATTGACGACGGCTGAATACCGAATGTCGGATCTGACGCTTGCTATTTACATCCATTAGTAAGTAAAAAGCATTTATGTAATTCGTATTCGTCCGAAATCCCCAAAGACAAATGAAGAATGCCCAAGTCGGAGCTAGTAATACGAGAAATAATTTTACCGGTAATTATTATCGCTTCACTTCCTGGAACAAAATCTTGTAGTGACGAATTTTCTTTCAGTTGGTAATCTGGGCTGCTTACACAGGTAGCGTTATACGGATCTCACGTAGGGTAATATGTCTTCCTCCGAGGTAATTCATTTGTATCAATTAGGTTGGATTAAAGCTAATAACGTGTGGCTGACACGTGTATCAAACGTCGTAAAGAGGGAGTAAGTGAACATCCCAGGAACTAATTCGGGGATCCGTCGGGAGCTTTATCGGGTTGGAATGGTAATGTTGGTGTTTATACTTGGCTGATAATTCTCGACCAGTTTTCTCAATTACGCCAATATCCTTCCTCTCGGGGCCTCATCAAGCAGACGATTGACAACATCGAATTAAACCTCACCGGGATTTTTGCACCTCAAAGAGAGGAAGACCTGCTTAATCTCAGATTAGTTGTGAAAATACCCCTGTTAAGGTTCTTATCTTGTATTCAGTGGAATAGTTCCATCAACACGTTTCGGCTAGGGATAAAAGAATTTGGACAATTCGTTAGGATTGAGATTATAGAACTTACAGCTTGTTCCCTCTCACAATCTCCCTGTGGCTGATAATAAAATCATTCTAGCTGGATTGCTGTGTTAGTTGCAATGTTGATTTTTTTTTATCAAGCGCAGACGTTTTCATTAAACAGATCAGCTGGATCACGTGCTGCACCAAGCGCGCGATTAAAACGATAGAAAAACTTAAGTATATTTTAACTCTACAGATCTTGTGTATGTCAATTCGATTTCATTGGCTACACCGACATTCCCCGGGACAAGTTTTTATTAGATCTATATCAAGCTATCGCTATAGATTGTCTTGACTTTTAAGATGGCTCTGCAACCTAACTGCAATTACCCCATTACCTAGACGACGTTTCAACGTTCAGGTTTTATACACCCATAGTTTCAGAATCGATGAATCAGATGTCATCTGACTATCAGATATACAGTTATAAGATAAATGATTTTCACGCGAAATGATGCATGACCGGACAGATACCATCCATTCAAGCTTGATTGGATTATTATATCTGGATGATGGACGTGACATCATCAAAAACTGCTATCGTCCGATACTTCTCCCAAACTCACTTTCATTTTCTCTCAAGCCGCTAGACTAGACTTAATGGATTTCCTAACACACTATGATTACAACGCATATAAGGGAAGTGGGAAGAGGTGCCGACACACTGACAGAGTCACATGACTTCACAGTATAGTCTTCTGGTTAACCTATTCTAAAGCACATACCAAGAATCTAACGATTCGTGATATGTGTTATACCTCTTATCTTGTATATACATATACATGCGCTACTACTACACATGCGCAGGTTGAACGCCGATTTAATTGAGTGGAAAAAATCGCAAAAGATAGATCTTTCATTCAGTGTATACATTAGTTACATGTTTTCTTCTCCTTTAACACTGACATAATCCAGAAACATGAGCATTCTCTTTAAACCGACAAGAAGGTTGTATCCATGTACATTAAAAAAGGTATTTGTTTTTACATCATCTGTCGTGTGCTTATATTTATTTATAATATAGAGATATACATGTTGATGAAAATTCCAAGTTCGGTAACCATATGTGATCATTTCGATCAGGATCAGGGTGTCCCACATGACAGTATTTTGTCTACTACTCTGTTTAATATCCAGATCAACAGCATAGCGGCAGTTTTGAATAATTCAATTGATGGTTCGCTCTTTGTAGACGATTTCAACAGTTCGTGCGGTGGAAAAAGTATACACACTATTGAGAGAACATTACAACTTTGTCAGAAATTCAGAAATGGTGCCAAGAAAATGGCCTCAAATTCTCCAGAGCTAAGACAAATTGTATACACTTTTGCAGAAAGTATTTCCGGCAAAAAGATCCAATACTTACATTAGATGGAACTGAAATCAAAGTAGTACAAGAGGTCAAATTCTTAGGAATATTGTTTGACCACCGATTAACGTTCTTATCGCATATAAATTGCTTGAAGCTAAGTGCACGAAAGCTCTTGATTTGTTGAAGGTAGGTGCCATCTATAAGTGGGGAGTAGATCACTTGTTCGTTATAAACTTGATGATTATGGCTCTATTGTTTACAACGGTGCCAGGACTGAGACTTTGCCTTGGAGCGTTCAGAACATCCCATAAAGAAAGATAATATATGCCGAAGCAGATGAATTTCCTTTAAAACTTCGAAGAATTAATCTACCACTGCAATATATCACACAATTGCGATCAAATCACTCGAATCCTGCATATAACTGTGTTTTCAAACCTCAGTTCGTGGATTTCTATTTATGGAAACCCTCCATTATTCCACCTCTTGGAATTCGTATGAAACCGCATATTGTAGCAGCTGGTATTAGTCAAATTTTACCTAACAAGCTCTTAACGATTCCACCATGTCAGTTAGCTAAACCAGAAGTAGATATTACACTAACGAAATATAAATCCATATCAGCTGTCTCGACTGTTGGTTTAAACAGTATATTTATTTTTTTGAGAAACCGTGATCAGCGAATGGGATATCTGTATCTATCGACACACCCTCCTAAAGACTGGTGCGTTTACACGAAACAACAATGGATAATCATTACACTAACTTCTTATATCCTTTATATATTTGTAGATTAAACTGCTGTGGAGTAAAACCAATTTAGACCGTTATCAATGTGTTGACTGGAATAAACACACCCCTTGATAATGGCTGGTATCTGTTTAACAATAAAGACCTTAATAGTTTCAGACGAATCGTTAAAATAGTACATTTAATATCAACGCTAACATTCCTGTATCACCCATGAAATTATATTCCGTTGTGCAGCTGATTCGATGAATACTAAATTTTCTCAAGATTAGCAGTTGATCAGAAGAGAGCGCTTAGTACGTGCGTTATGCGTTTTATTTATTAAAAGTCAAATCCAATATTCGATCGACAGCTGTCTTCTGTCCTCAGAATGTCTTTTTGTCTGATCCTGGATGTCATTTGTAGGTCCCTGGTTCGATCCGGGTCACACGGAGACTTAAGAATGGAACTTAAATCTTCCTCGCTTGGCGCTCAACAGGAAGATATTCAATCGAAGACTTGTTTGCTCGGTGCCAAGATAATGTGACTGGGTCGTTGTGATATGGTTGAAAACTATTGAAAGCGACGTTAAAATCCTACTCACTCACTCGCTCGTCCCCCCATGTATGCATGAAATAACATTGCTTTCCACTGACAAAAATTCTCATTTATTTTGATACATGATGATTATATAATTATATTTTTTCACGAAATCAACTCTTCTCCCAACTTCTTGTAAACCATGTATCTTAGTTCTTTTGATCCTGATTTCCATTTCCATTTCCATTTCGAAGATCCTATATATGAAACAACATCGTGAACATTAGCTCTTCACTGAACAAAGCAGTACAAAAATGTCATTTTCCCAAGTTTTACGAATATTCTGAAAATAGTCAGATTATCATATCCCTTGGGAGATGCACAACGCTCGAAAGATTATTTTCAACTGGCAAGTATTTTATTGTATCGAAATAAGTGTTCAGATCGTTTTTCCCTAAAGATTAATATATCGCACTCGCTTGATGAAACTTGAAATAGATCCAAGATATGTTTCTTGTATAATAATTATATATTGCCAAATGTGTCATTCAATACGGTCGTTCTCAATTTCCCTGCGGAGTATTCTACATTTTGTCTTCAAGGCACCCGGTAGTGAAATACCTAACACTCATAGACATAGTGTGTATTCATCCGAGTCTTCGGAGTCCATCGATCG
>JAVTVY010022921.1:0-84285 GCA_036873755.1 Hanleya hanleyi
AAGTTTCAACGATTTATGGGAACCACGTATGTTGCAGGTAGTTATATACAGTTAAATGTATATTACAACAGGACATGCACATATGCTGTAACTTTTTACCAGATTATGATAATGTAATAACTAATTAGTTTGCGATGTCATATCTTCATATAGCAAGGCCCATACACTGTATCCAACGTGTCGGCCTTGCTTGAGAGCGACCGTTTTCCAGCGGTTGATTTGATGCTGTTCTAAAATTAACTTCCAATAAATGCGCGGCGTTCTTTCCTTCCCGCGAGCTGTGGCGAAGAAATAGACACGTGAATAAATTGATTACGCGCTGTTTCATTTGGGTAACCCAGATATGGCAGAAGTCGTGAGGGTCACGAAGGTGACGCGGTTCCAGAATTTGATTCGGGATTCTATAAATAAACCGTTGTCGTCCATTCATCTAGACAAGCCTTCTGTCATGGCGTAAGCTTTGATAGACGAGCCACGACGAGAGATGATGGCGAGGGCATTTGCTGTGGTGTTATATCATCCGATCGTGTTGCAAATTTATAAGAAGAATACTTCACTCCCGTAGGTTCACTGCATGCGCATACAACGACTGAAGCAAGAATAATATACTATGCATTTTTTATGATCCCTCCCCCCAATATTTGCAATATTGGACCCCCCCCTTTATTTTTTTAGCGGTAGCGAGACCCCCCCCCATTCTTTCTTTCAGAGGTAGATCACCCCCCCATATTTTTTGTTCAGCGGTAGAGACCCCCCCAATATTTCTTTCAGAGGTAGAGATCACCCCCCCATATTTTTTGTTCAGCGGTAGACCCCCCCAATATTAAAAACCATCCACAGGGTGTGTCATTACAATATACAATACCCAAGATTTTACATGCGAGTACTACCCCCCCAACACACAAAAAGTGAAGAGCACCCCCCCATTATTATTAACCATCGATTCCCCCCCCAATTCTTTTAGACAACATACCCTCCCCTCCCAAATTTTTACACCATCAACCACCCCCCCAAAATTCTTTCAGGCAATATACCCCCCCTCCCAAATTTTAAAACCATCCACAGGGGGGTGCCTATTAAAATTGCAATGGCCCATTGTGAAGAAGCTTAGCGGCAAAGAATCTTGACATCCCAAAGATAGGTAACCTCAATAACATATAGAATCACGTTGGATTTGGGGGTTGTGATACATCAAATTCTGTTTGTAATCGTCTAATCTACGACTACTGTAACAAACTGTATATGGATGGAAAGCTGCATCGGTGGCCTATCAACATAAAGAACTTGACAGGGTTTCGAGACATGACGTCATCATGATGTAATAACAGTTTCATAATATACATTCGTTTTCACCTATATTTAGATCAGTTGAATGCCCTACTAAAATAATACGGGGGGACCTGTCACTAATTCCAGTATAAGGCATCTCGATAGTATTGTACTCAAAGAAATTTCAGGTTTAACATATCAGAAGTCTTAGTGAACAGTGTTGCAGGAAAACATCGAAATTGAGAAAACAAAATGGCCACCATTCATACAATAAATCACCATTATGAGCTGATTCAAAGAGGCTACAATCCTGCTATATGGTTCTTTTGACACATTTTCGGAATCGCGAAATATCATGATATATATGGGAACGACATTAAATGCAGAGCAGGTGGGTATTATGAGCAGGGGTGGTAATTATCATAAAAGTGGATAGGAAAACGAGAGTGCAGCGCCAGGTGGATCTAATTTTTCGAGTCAAGATCACTGTTCATCATAGAATAGTGCAGCATAATAAAAATGCCATTAAATCATAATAAATTCACGAGGATTCATCCAGGGTTTAACATACATGATATGTAAGATTAGCTATATAATTCTATCCGAGGGACCTGTTTGATAAGAACTTTGATGATCCAAACAACGTCAGGATGTCTGTAACTGTAAGGTTTAGCGGTTACCACTAAAGTGTCACTAAGGTTGAAATCTATGCAAAAGTAATGTCATATCCTACCTATGTGGTATGCATAAATACATGTCACTAGATCCTTCATGCATTCAGACACCAACATTTCATGACTGTGCTTTATAAGTTGGGAACAACAGGGAATTCAGTATATACGTTACATAGGGCTGTTTGTCTGTTGGTTCATTATACTATGACTGAGAATAATCTTGAATATTACGAAGACAGACAATGGATGACGTAAGGATACAAAGCAATGTTTCCATGTTGAGTTGAACCTGTGAATCTATGTCCTATTTCAGATAGCGATCTCTCTAGAATCCCCATATATCCAACATTATACCCTTACTCAACAGCACGACATATCTCACAGATCTCTAATCAATGAAATAAAAAAAACATCGTAGATTTTCAGAAGAATTCTGCACAATCAATCCTGCTTCATCGATTGTCCATGCATCTTCGTGAGAGTGGATGACATTGACCCACCGATTTCCTCTGAGTCTGCTGTAGGAAAGGAGCTTGAAGTAGTTACTAGTAGAGTAAACCAGTTGACAACAGCCATATATTGCTTCTATGATTTGAGTTCGCGGTGTTATTCTTGGCTCTGTCAGTTGAAACTATAATGTTGGAAGTACCTTTTCCACAGTCGGAGTATATCACAGTCTCTCTTGATTGGGGAATGGCTTAGATAATCTTTCAAGCAATGCCAAATGATATGCACCAAGTGTCTGTCGACTTATTCTTTTTGATTCAATCTTATCAGTCGGCCATCCAGGGTACCTTGTGAAACTTTCATGCAGAGTCATATGGTTGCCTTTTAGTCGCCAGACGTCGCCAATTTTCCCAAATATCTTGCATATCGCTTTAATCCACGTGCTCATCTTTGTTTTCTTTTTTATCTTTTCTTACACTTCTTTATTTGGATTTGTATATATTGGTTTATATGTATTGTCCTTGCTCCACAGCTCCCCCACCAGTTATAGCTTGACAAGTGGCATGTCTTACCGATGTACGAGTTTTTTCCTGTGGTATTAACTCGTTTCTGATGGCCCTGACAAGCTGATGCGTATTGTAATATAGGGTGAGTCAAAAATAACGTCCACCTGTGGTTTTGTTAATTTATTCATCTGCAGATATAATTCATTGTGTATATGGATATAACACAACGAATGGTACTCCCTCACTGTGCTATATCCACCCATTGTATGTTTTATTTATGGACCAAAATATACTGATAATGTGTATATACCAATGACGCTTATGGATAGAAAGTGCCTTCTCTACATAATGTGGAAATGCATGAAAACGGACACAGGAATGAGACACTTCACATGCTTAGCTGTTTTCATGTATCTCTGTTGCACTTGAAGACTTACTCCCAGATTTCCTACTTGGCATTGGAAAAATGTGCAACAGAAATATCTGAGAATAGATAAACGGTGATGAATCTCATTTCTGTTTCTTCACCAACTGCTGTCTTCACTCATTTCTGCATTGTGGAGAGAATGCACTTTCTTTTCGTGAGCACCACTGGTATATACACAATATATGTATATTTTTTCCATGAATAAAACATACCAAGGATGAATATAGTGGAGAGATGAAGTACCCTTCAATGTGTTATATTCATATACACACAAATTTGTAAGTTCATATGAATAAATGAAAAAAAACACAGGTGGACATTTCTTATGACTCACCCTGTATAGCAATATTTCCGCATCAAAAGTCCCATAGTATTTCGACAATTCCCTATAACGTCATGATGGCATTACTTCCTCGGACTTAAGAAACCATACACTCGATGAGGTACATAGTATGGGGTGCAATGATCATACAGCTGGGGTGGGTAAACATGCATCTCGACAGGGCAATCATCAGTTCTTCATACATCCGAAATTCGAATCTAATCTACTTAATAGAGACAATTAATCAAAGCGAAGAAACAGTGTTTGTAGTTGTATATGCATGCAAACAAGATGGCACTGAACACAGCCAATTAGTTTTCGGACCTATTATATGTTTTTCTGAAGACTCAACTGACCTTTTCACCTCTGTTTGCGTTGTTCGTTTCTAAATTGAAATATTATAGCTTTTTTGAAACTATTTCCACCAAGTTCACCTTACTATTGACCTTTCGTCTGATCCACATAATATACTGATCTGAAACATTCGTTTTGCTATCTACTGTTATACATTTAGCCATCCTTGGTCAGTAATATCTCAACTGACTTAACAAGTCTTTTGAATAAATTGGACTGTTGGTGCCTTCTCACTGATCTTGAATAATCTTTCTATTTTGATTGAGAGAGAATTTTGATGGCTATGATTAGTTGTTAGATTGCATTTTTCCAATTGTAGTGATTTCCATGCACAAAATTTATAATGAGCTTGATACATGTATGCTACACATGTTTCTGAATATAAAACATCGGTCAATCAAGTTGCAATAAATGTGCGGTTAAACTAAAAAAATGACTGATATGTCGCCTGGGAGCAAGATTTGAAAGCTTCAGCAGAACAAACTTCTTTGGCTGCTCCGATGGCGGCACTTTCTAGAAAGTAGTTTTGGTCGATTATAACGCTGATTTTCATGATTTCTAACCATTTCTCCCACCACTATTTCTGGCGACAGTAAAACATTATTCCAGAAAAACAGAATGAATTACATGCGCTTTATGGTAAAGAAATGCAAAAATCTGGACGAAAACGCATATTTTTCAATACTCCTCAGTAGTATATAAAGGGCATTTAAAGTCGCATTGACCTACTTATTTATTCCCCCGGGTAAAATTTAAGAGGGAACTTTGTGAGTCTCTTGACGGGTGGGGTATGTGGCAGAGCTCTTGCTGGGACCTTTTCAACATCCGGAAAGTACACATAAACTGATGACGTCATCACGATGGCGCCACCAGCTCAAGAGACCAAAAACTACATCCAACACAGAAAGAGTTCCACGCTGCATGGTTCCATTGGGCCGAATGAGGCTCTCTTCAGTCATGTCATGGGTGTTTTCACAGAATAAATAAATAAATAAATAAATAAATAAATAAAAAGCGGAACACGGACAATATACAATATACGGTGAAATGCCTGTATGGGTATATCCCCATATAGCTCCATACTGGCTATATGGGGGGGAGGGGAGGGGAGGAGGGGTGGTTACAGAAAATAGTCTCATGTCAACAGTATGGGAATAGACGTTTTTGGACCGAGGTGGGTCCCTAATGGACCGATAGGATCGAGTGAGGTGTCAAAGTGAAGCTCTCTTCGAGGGCCATCCAGTAATGGGTGGGTGCATGTAAAAATTTCTCACAAAAAAAGCGGAACACGGACTTTACCCCTACAGTACACAATATACGGCGAAATGCCTGTATGGGATATGGTGGGTGGTCAATTTTTTTTGTGGGTGTTACAATGGGAGGGGTCCCGGAGCGAATCGGTGAAATTTTTGGGAAAAGTCACCGAGGTCTGTATATAGGCTCATACTGGCTATATGGGGGGAGGGGTGGTCAATTTTTTTGTGGGTGTTACTATGGGTTGTGGGGTCTCGTTTTTCTCGTCTCGCCATAGTAACACCCCAAAAAAAAATTGACCACCCCTCCCCCCATATAGCCAGTATGAGCCTATATACAGACCTCGGTGACTTTTCCCAAAAATTTCACCGATTCGCGAGACGAGAAAAACGAGACCCCACAACCCATAGTAACACCCCCCCAAAAAAAGTTGACCACCCACCATACCCCATACAGGCATTTCTCCGTATGTTGTGTATTGTAGGGGTAAAGTCCGTGTTCCGCTTTTTTTTGTGGAGAAACTTTACATGCACCCACCCATAACTGGATGGCCCACGAGGAGAGCTTCACTTTGACACCTCACTCGACCCTATCGGTCCATTAGGGACCCACCTCGGTCCAAAAACGTCTATTCATGTTGACATGAGACTATTTTCTGTGGCCACCCCCCCATATAGCCAGTACGGAGTTATATGGGGATATACCCATACAGGCATTTCCCCGTATATTGTACGAGTCCGTGTTCCGCTTTTTATTTATTTATTTATTATTTGTTTATTTATTTATTTATTTATTTATTTATTTATTTATTTATTTATTTATTTATTTATTTATTTATTTATTCTGTGAAAACACCCATGACATGATTGAAGAGAGCCTCACTCGGCCCAATGGAACCATGCAGCGTGGAACTCTTCTGTGTTGGATGTAGTTTTTGGTCTCTTGAGCTGGTGGCGCCATCGTGATGACGTCATCAATTTATTGGTGTACTTTCCGGATGTTGAAAAGGTCCCAGCAAGAGCTCTGCCACACACCCCACCCGTAGAGAGCCTCACAAAGTTCCCTCTTAAATTTTACCCGGGGGAACAAATAAGTAGGTCAATGCGACTTTAAATGCCCTTTATATACTACTCTCCTCCCGAGTGCTATTTCGAACATACTCATGATCCTTTGCCGCTAGGATTCTGCCCTCTGAATTAAAATGACCCCAGTAGGATAAAGTCTGTTCATAATTCCTTTCCACTCTATATATAGGTCAAATAGATTAGTGGGAGTCAAGTTGTCCCCTCCAGAGCACAGACCCGGGTAATTATGACGTCATTGTGACGTCGATTTATTTTTTATATTTTTATTTTCTAGTGGAAAACATGAGCTTTATTTTAAGGTATAACATCTATCGTTTTGATTCTTCCAATTATAAACAGATGCTTATACGTTCCCCTACCCCATTATATTTTTGGAAAATTAGTATCACCACCGTTCACAGCAAAAATCGCTGTAGCTACCTGATGCCCACACGAATTTTCGGCCTGCCAACCCTGGGTAACCCGCGTACCCTAATCTTGAACACCACAGGTTCAGAAATTGGTCAGCTCGAGGTGCGAAGGCGAGCAAATTCTAGGCCCCTTATCTCACACGGGCTCCCGACTTACTTTTCAGCTGCACAAGACAAAGATTCAGACGTGAAATATCTACCTCTGTCTATCATTAAATACGATAATATTTTCAATTATAAATACTCCGAAATCTATATGTATACACTCGTCATAATCTTCGAATGATATCCAAGAAAAACGAATATCTTGGACACATTCCAAATTCGTAAACGCGAAAACTACCGTTATGTTTCGTTTCACGCAAAATTGGAAAATTATTCGCGCGACATTTAAAAACAAGTGGGAATGTTATCACCCCAAACAAAATGTAGTGCTCAATTGAAATGTAGAAGACTACATATATCATAATTCTATCATGTTAAATATGATATAGAGTGAGGAATCGTAACAAAACTGAAGTTTAACCGATTTTCATTTTTGGTCATTTTTTAGAGGCATGTCATTTTCACACGTAATAAACTTGCCCTAAAAGGTGTAATTGAGCAGAAATAATTACTGCCTGAACTGGTTTTACCTTATATTTGCAACCTCCCTGGATAATCACTCAGACCCGAGATATACAATGAAATAACACACGATCTTTTTTACACACTGAATTGACAAATTTAATCACAAATGAAAATAAAATGACGGCGTGGTGGCTAAGGATGTCCTGGTTCTCATATCCATTTGTACTGCATCTAAAGTGGAGATAAATGTTCTAGCTTGGTACGAAGATAGGAACCGAACATTCTTAGCCACCGGACATTCTTAGCCGACCGAACATGTAAGTTTTGAGCCGAGTCTCCATCAAGGGAGGTAACCTAGTACAGAGGAATATTGCGGTGGTCTAATGGTTAGAGAGTCCGTCTCGTGAGCGGTAGGTACTGGGTTCGACCCAGGCCGGGTCATACCAAAGACTTGAAAAATGGAACTTGTTGCTTCCTCGTTTACGCTCAGCATTAAGAGAATAGGACTGATTCGCTCGTTGTCAGTATAATGTGACTAAGTATGGTGTTATGTCTACCTATGTCATGATATTTCGGTGTGACAGCACTATAAAATGGCAGCATTAGATATACTCTGTTACAAGTAGGTACCCCGCCCCTCCCCCTCCCTTCACTTCCCCGTCGTGATATAACTGAAAAAGATGTTGAAAGCGACGTAAACTGTATTCACTCACTCACTTGCCCGACTAGCCATGCAGGCGGCAGAACTGGGATTTCCTTTGATGTGTTGGAAATCCTGGCCAGCATACCAAATCCACTGTAACGTACAAGAACAATTTGAGCCGCAATGCATAAAACAACCAGATAAATCATTCTGATCACCGTACAGGGCCATTTTCACTTTGGCGAAATTTTTCAGACATCATTTTACTCTAGTGCTATCAGGTCAATAAAGTGTCCGGATTGCTGGTAAAGCCATGGAATTCCACACAATTTCACATATCGACATACTCTGTATATACAATAGTATTTTCTCATTTCTTTAGATTCTTCAACTGATAATCAATTGGGTTATGCAGTGCCAACTATGGAGATAAAGTCTTGGATAAGAAATCTGAATTCACAGTTCCGCATGCCATCCAGGACACACTCACGCGATAGGCTTTACTCCCATCCCATGTTTGAAACGTAACAGAGAAACGTTCTTTCGTCACAGTTACCGGACCAGAATAATGTACGCTGACATGGATGTTTTCATTGTGTCCAAGATCCAAATGCGTGAATCCCAGCGAAAACGTCGGTAAATCGATAAAAGGCACAGAAAATCTGGCTGACTTCGTCTTGATGAAACAGGATGTTGAAAATGGATAACAATAGTCGCTCTCAATCATTCCACTCTCGGTTGGAAAATGGATAAAAATATCGATAGAAGCACGGTAGTAGTAGGGAGAGAGTACGAAGGCTATTATTTTGCCGGGGGAGGTAACTCTTGCATCCACCAGGGGGCGCTGTCCCGTATGACGTCACTTCCGGTCTGATCACGTGATCAAGGCATGTACTGACCTGTCTGTGGGGTTTTTCCCACAATGTCGTACACGGAGGTGACCGAAGATGTCACGGAGGTCAGATTATTCTTCCGCGGTGATGCGGTCTGGTGGTGATGCGGTGGCGGGAAAAAGCTTCCGCGGAGAAAAAGTAGTCCCCAGACTTCAGATACGCTGCATGGTCCGATTGGGTCGAGTGAGGTATCAAAGTGAAGCATTCGTGAAGGGGCATCCAGTCATGGGTGGGTGCATGTAAAATTATGATTTTTTCCCGAAACTATAAAAAGCGGAACACGGACTTTACCCCTAAAATAGGGGAAAACACCTATCAATCCTAGTCAAAAGGGCTAATATCGGTCCCCGGGCTTATTGGGACCTGCCTGTCAAGTCAATGGGGTGGGTGCGTGTAAAATTAGGATTTTTTCCCAAAACTATAAAAAGCGAAACACGGACTTTACCCCTAAAATAGGGGGAAACACCTATCAACTCTAGCCAAAAGGGCTAATATCGGTCCCCGGGCTTATCGGGGCCTGCCTATCAAGTCAATGGGGTGGGTGCATGTAAAATTAGGATTTTTTTCCGAAAATATAAAAAGCGGAACACGGAACACGGAACATATACAAACGTGGACGAAACTTGGGAGAAATCCTTGGAAAATCGAAAGTCTAGCGCACACCTAGCCTTTCTGACTGATTTATACAAATAAATCAACACTGCGTGAGTCTCCTGATCAGTGTAATACGCTGGCATATACTAAAATAGAGCCAAAAAATACACGAAACAACAAGTGTTTGGATAATCCAAAACAAAACAAAAATAAATAAACGTACTGTCTATCTCCCTATATTATGGCATACCGAACATTCTATTATGTTCTGGTTACGCCTGGGCATTTGTTGGTTGTAGAGTCTGAAGTTTGTACCAGGAATTGTGGGTACGGCTTACTTTTAGTCAGTTTTATTATATTATATATACCTCTACAATAGGGGTCTGTATTATACAATATAAGGGAAAATGCCTGTAGGGGGTATGGGGATGGTCATTTTCGTGGGCTTTACTATGGGTTGTGGGGTCTCGTTTTTCTCGTCTCGCCGAGAAAAACACGATGGGAAGGGTCCCGGAGCGAATCGGTGAAATTTTTGGGAAAAGTCACCGAGGTCTGTATATAGGCCCATAGGCTGGCCATGGGAGGTATATGTCCAACCTGGGAAATTCACACACGTTCAGTGTGATAAGGGTTGCTTGGATTTGTTGTTCACGTCTCGTCATTTAGAACACGATGGGAAGGGTCCCGGAGCGAAACGGTGAAATTTTTGGAAAAAGTCACCGAGGCCTGGGTAGGCCCATAGGCCTATACTGCATGGCCATGGGTGTATAGGTCCATACGGGGTGGACGTTTTGGGATCTAGGTGGGCCACTAATGGTCCGATGGGGTCGAGTTAGGTATCAATGTGAAGCCTATGTGAGCGGGCAACCGATGGGATGGATGTGGGGTAGGAATATCGTCATTCTGCGCATGCGCATTAGACAAAGTGTATGGAAATAGACGTTTTGGGATCTAAGGGAGCCACTAGTGGGCCGATTGGATCGAGTGAGGTATCAATGTGAAGCCTATGTGAGGGGGCATCTGATGGGGTGAGTACGGGGTTGAAATATCGTCACTCTGCGCATGCGCAGTGGACAAAGGGTATGGAAATAGACGTTTTGGGGTCTAGGTGGGCCACTAGTGGGCCGATGGGATCGAGTGAGGTATCCATGTGAAGCCTATGTGAGGGGGCTAGACTAGGGTGTCGTTTCCATTCTGCTGCGCAGGTCACGTGGTTGTGACGTCACTTCCGGGTTTCATCTCCAAACCCAGAAGAGTTCCAATTTTCTCTTAGACGTCCGGATGTTCAACCTCCGGGGTTTTTCCCGGCCCGGCCCGGACCGCCCCGGCCGCAGCGCGCGCGCGCGGGTTCTCCGGCAGTGCGCGGATGAGTGTCGGGTCAAAAGGTCAAAGGTCACATCCAGGTCAAAAGGTCCAAGGTCTCCCTTTCGGCAAGGTTCGGAGACAATGTTGCGGCATCGATATACAGAGCTTGAACCCCAAAAGGGGATTGTAAATTAACCTGGGAAGGATGGGCAGTTCCATTTGGACCAATCAGCGGTCGAGAAAAAGAGCCAATGAGCGATCGATAAAAGAATCAATGTACGGGTACTAGAATTTCGCTCATGTCTGCGCCTACATCCGGGTACTGGGATGCTTTCGCCTACGTCCGCGCCTACATCCGGGTTCTTGTACACCCGGGTAATGTTTTCTGGACATGGATGGGTTACCTTTGGCTCCATTCTAGGCCACTGATTGGCTAATACGGTGTTCAAAGCCAGTTTCATGCATTATGCTCATATAGAAAACACACAAGACAGGGTTTTTTGGTGAGATCTCATTTTGTTGTTTATTCAGTAACAACAACAACATGAGAACAACCACGTGAAAACTGAAGCCCAGAACAGGGGGGCTTGTACATTGAAAGAACTGAAGCCCAGAAAAGGGGGCTTGTAAACTTAAGCCCAGAACAGCGGGCTTGTGTACATTGAAAGAACTTAAGCCCAGAACGGGGCTTGTACATTGAAATGATGGGCGGCCCAGTCATATACGAGTACATCGCGGTCCTCGGCCTTGGGGTACTCGTCAAACATCTGTACGATGGTAGATAAGGGTCTTCCCCGGCATCGATGGTACAGGTAAAACAAGCAATATTGTCCGCACACGCTACTGGCCAGGTTTTGCAACGTTTGACTGTTCCAACACCACGTCTCTATGCCTTGATCCATGAAGTCTGTTAAATCGGGATGGAGGGGTGGCAGGCCGTACGGGTCAAACTATTCGCCCTGCTGTTCTGTCAAGTACACGGCCACCCAATGTTCACCGGGCCGATCCATCGGGTCCGTGTTGAGAACGTAAGCAGCAGGATACATACGGTCCAATGGGAACACATCTCGGGCGAACACCCCTTGAAACACCATACGTGTCTCTGGGTCATTCTCCAGCACGGTGGTTATCTGGTCTGTATCCATGTTAGGTGGAGAAGTCACACAGGACGTTGCGTGCTTTGTCCACTTGAATGATGTTGTCAAACTCGGCGTAGCAGATCACATTGACGGTGCTCCGGAGGGCTCGTGCAAAGTGGATTTCCAACCGTAAATTGCCTTGCTTGGCGAGGGCCAGCTGATGGTCGTTCTCTAAGGTGAGGGTCAGATCGAAACAGAACAACGTGTATCCGTTCGCGTAGTCCTCCCGACTGATCATATTCCCTTCGTCCTGGTTGATTTGACCGGTGGCTGTAAACAGGCTCTGATAGGCTCGAATGAAATTTCCGCGCCCAAAGTTCGGTGTTAAGGCCGTGGCTGGGACCTGTTGTCCATCCACATGCAGGGCCACAAAATTGATGCCGAAATGTTTAAAGTCAAACGGGTTCTCTGGGTAGGCTCCGCTGAAACTGGTATTTTCCACACAGGCCAGGATCAATCGCTTGGGTAGTTTCCCCAGGAACAGGTGTTCTTTGTTGGCGCTCATATTTCCAGCAGACACAGAGAACACTTTGGTTTGCACACGTCGGGTAGGGTACTGGGCTGGTTTTGTTTCCAAGGCTTTGAGGTGTCCCAATTGAACGGGTGGATTCGGTTTCACTTTTCGGACATACAGGACTGCGTCTTGGATGACAATCTTATAGTCAGCTGCATGCCCATCTACGTTAGTGGCCCTCAAGGCGAAGGTCGGAGGCGCCCGTATCAGTTGGATTTTGATGGGGATTTTGTACCGGTCTTGCATGAACATGTCTGCGTGCAGTCGACCCATGAGATCCACCGAGACGCCGTTCGCGGTCAAAGCCTTCCGTTTGTTATATCCCACATTGTCGTTCTCTACGCCCATGTGCTGGGCTGTGTCCTGGTAGAATAAAGCGGCTGTCAGTTGAGATTGTTTAGCCTCTCGCTCATGCGACAACAGCGTCTCGATGTAGGCTCGATAGGGGTACGTGTTGGTCGAGTCACTGATGAGTTTGTCGCTGAGAAATATATCCACCTGTTGAAACATCGAGTGCAGCCAGATTCGTCGGGCCCACCGTTGCTTGGTCCACGATTCTGGAGCCATCTCCATTGACGATCTTGGCTTTCACATACAAGTATGTATGGGCTAAATCCACATAGGTCGTATTCGCATTACTGATGGTGAACTCGATGGGCCCTGTTTCGTTGATGCTGGAGAGCGGGAGATGCTCCACCCATAATCCTTGTTCGGCACTGGTCTGTGTGGGCGGGACAGTCCACAAATCAAATTCACTGTTGGTGGAGGGACAGGACTCTGCGTGGATCAAGGACATGTTTTATGAAAACATATCCTGGGTCTTCGATGTGCGTCGTCGCTGGATCGGTCGTCGACTGGTGCGTGGTCTCGGTGGTGCAGGTCTTTTATTCCCTACGGTGCGTTGTGCTTTGGCCACCAAGACGCCTCCTGCTTCTTTGGCCCGCCGTTTCAAGGCTTCTTTGGGTGCCGTACCCCCCAAGACATCACCGGCGACTTGCAGTCGACTGCGTACCCCTTGTTTGCCGATTGCTTTCACCCCACGCGTCACCAAGGGCAGGAACGTTTTGACGATGCTTCCGAGTATGTTCCCCAGTCCATGTCCTCGTTGCATGCGTGCACCACTAAAGACCGGAAGACCACCGCCGGCCTGTTGGGCATAATAGTCCATATAGCTGCGTGCATCGCACTCGTAAGACACCTTCATTATACAAAGTGGGGAGCACGTGCTTGTCGAAAATGAAGTGTCAGCACCACTTTCCCGCGTTCGAATGCCACCGGTCGTCCCGTGTCATCTCTTATATCCACCGTGATCGTGTTGATGTCGGTTTGTCGTACGGGTAGGTAGAGCATGTGAGTGAAACGGTGGGTGACTTGATCTCCATACGTCTTTTTAATGGGCACCACCCGTAACAGAGGTGTGTTGATATCGCCCACGATGTGGTTGTCCACCACGTCCGAGTAGACGTAGAGTCCGTACATACCCGACTTCATATCCATCGGGATCTCGCCTTGGTGGACAGTGGGACCAGCGAACGTCTGTAGATCGAAACCCAGCATTTGCTGTAGGATAGGACTCAGTACGACACTCGCGTTTGCGAAGACGATAAGCTGTGCCTTGTCGTTGTGTGCGTTGTAATCGAAGTCCAGGTGATTCTTGAAGGGATAGTCTTTGATGGGTCTTGAAGAATTCGTGACCTCCCGTAGAGCCTTATAATGCAACAGTCTTGACAGCCCACCCATGAACTCCTTGGGAGTATCGTATTGGCCTTCGGGGAGGGTGAGTCGGGTGTCTTTTCCTTCGTAGGTCACCTCGTACCAGACTTCATTGGCACGCACGTTGTACCACGAGTAAGGGTATTGGATATCCACGAGGCCACATTCCCACCGCCCAGGTAAATGCAACGGTTGCGGTAACTGGGTCACGTACTTGGCCAAGGTGTTGTCAGGAAACACATCCAGCGAACTGTTACTGGGTAGGGTGAGGTAAAACATGGCGACTGAGCTGTCCTGCTGCTGCTGTTGGTTTTAATAGGTGTTCCAGGGCTTGGGCGGTTGTGTCCGGCGTCGTGTTCGTCGCGTTGACTTGCTACGTGTCACGGCTCTGGAGATGTGAGGTGTCCTGATCAAGGATGGTTTTTTAAAGGTCTGAAAAGAAGGTGCCCGTTGTTGTGGTGGTGTTTTGGGGGGTGACTCCGGTTCCCATTCGGATTCCCAAGAAGGTAGTGGGCCACTCGGCGATTGCTGGGTTCGCTGCATAAAGGTCCAGCGGTGGGGGTTCCCCACCAATTCCTGTGGTACATGCATGTCTTTCAAGCCTTGAGCGAAGACCTCCCATCCTCGAGGATCTGTGTGCGACCTGCGTTTACGTGCAGGTCATTCACTAAATCCGTCATGTGGGTGCCGGGAACCACCTGATTCTGTACCAGTAGTTCGCCTTTATCATTCCAAGTCATGTTAGGATTCTGTTTCATCCGTTGTAATACCAGGCCAGCTTGTTTCTTGAACGATGCAGGTACACTCTTCAGGACTTCGTTTTCCACCCACTGTGGGGCTGTGGGTGCTACCCCTGGTAATGGCGGCTGTTGGAGCCTTGGTCTCGTTGTACGTATGGAAGAAAAACACCTTCTGGGCTTTCAGAAACTGTTGGAACGGTCTGTTGAGGAATTCCGTGCCTTCGTCGGTTTGCAAATACAAAGCTTTGAGCCCGGTCTTGAAGATGTCTTTGAACGCCGCGATGAGATTCGCCCCCGTTTTCGTCCGGATGAGTACCACCCACGCATACTTCGACAGGATATCGATGCACGTCAAGATATACCGATTCCCATCGTTGTGTTTGGCAAAGGCGCTCATATCGACCAAATCCGCTTGCCACTGGGCATCTATTCCTCCCACGATGACCCGGTTCCGTAGAAAATGGCGACGGACAGATCTATGTAAGGTATAGGTGTCTTGTTTTCTTAACCAATCTCGGACTTGGGCACGTTGTATCCCCTGGGGTTTGGCCGCTCGATAGAGAGCCGACAATGCACTATAGGCCGCCGGACTGTCGGGACTGTAGTATAAGTTATCCAACACCTTCTCCCAGCGCTTCATGGTGACAAATGATGATGGACCCTGGCTCTATCGTTTATTTATAACGGGTATATCTTGGGCCGGAGTTTCTGATTTTCTTCGTTGCCTTCCACAGTGTCCATGGTAAATGACCAGTCCAACTCGTCTGATGACCGCTTGATAAGCACTTGATCCACATCTACCACGGCATCTTCCAGTGCAGACCATAGATCAGGGTGAAGGGTAAAATGCACTGTACCCCCATCTATCCGAGCCAATTGAGCAAAGAAAGGGCCGCGTCCGATGTACACATCGTGACACAAGTGGATGAGGTCGCCGTCCAGTTCACCAGACAACACCCGTTTGAATTTGGTCCAGCCCTCCCGGGACAGAGGAATGTGGGCCGGGCACGGTGGTGTAGGGTCCGCATCACAGATGTATCCCACCTCCTCCATGATATCGACCTTATCCGCATAAACGTGCAGGAAAACCTCGGGAGTCAAGCTGAGATACGCCAGTATTATATGCTCCGTCATGGTCAGTACGTGAATGGTACCAGATTTGACTGTCTCTCGTATTTATAGGGAGAACCCCGTGAGATCAAAGGATCGGGTGGTCATGTCACTGGGCTGACTGAGTCTAGCCGGGTAATCAATGGCATCGTCGTCTGGTTCATGGCTAGACATTTGTTCATTGGGTTCTGCCGCTGCTTCTCTCAGGGCACGAGCCCACTCCAACTCGTCTGATGACCGCTCGTCCGGTGTAAACAGCTGGTCCACGATAGGCACCACTTTCTTGAAGGCTGTCCACAGATCGGGGTCTAGGGTGAAGCCTCGCGTAGGGTCTTCGTAGCGGCGCAGGCGTGGGAAGAAGGGTCCACGGTGTACGTAGATGGCATTGTCTATGTGGATGAGGTGTCCGTCGAGCTCGCCGCTCAACACCCGTTTAAACATTCGATACGGTCTCAGCGCGCGACCAGCAAACATCTCCACGGTCTTCCACGAGGGTGACTTTATCTTCATAGACGTGTAACCCTACCCGGGGTGTAAGGGGAAGGATGGCTCGTAGGACTGGTGACATGCTTGATCCAATGACGAACGGTGAATGACACACACTCTGTCTGACCCTCGTATTTATGGTGAGGTCCCACTGTCAATGCCACAGCGCCAGGGTCAATAGGGCACAGACTATTGTGAGGCCAACCAGCCGTCGCTGGTTCCGGCGTGAGCGCTCGTGGTCCATAGCCCGAGCATCAAGGATGGCTGTCATAGTCCAGTAGTGGTGAGTGATGGCACACCTCTCCATCGAGTGCACTCTGTCGAGGACCGCTTCTGTGAACTCGTTCAGGATCTGGCGTCGCCCCTCGTTGTCGTCGCCATCTGCAAACATGGACCGGACCACTGCTCGGTAACCCGTGAGTGAATTAACCACGGTGGCATGCTGTAAAATGCGAGTCGCATAGGGCTGGATCTCCGTCATGGCTCTGCAACCGTAGAAATGAAGGTGTGGGATCCAGAGGGACGTGTTTTATAGACCATGTCACACATGCGCGCCTAGATGTAGCTCTACGGGTGTAGTCCGTGATACGTACTATTCTGATTGGTTATGTGGCTCCTATAGAGATAGTACCTTATCGACAATGGGGACTACTTGTTCCAAAGCCGTCCATAGATCGGGGTCCAGGGTAAAACCACCGTCGTTCAGACAGAGGAGTCAAGCGAAAAAGGGACCGCAGAAAATGTAGACGTCGTCACACAGGTGAATGCTATCACCGTGCAGGTCACCCAACAACACCCGTTTCAAGGTAGTCCATCCTTCCGGTGACAAAGAGACGTGCGCTTTGGGTTCACTGGCGTACACCAACACCTAAGTCCGCTATCGATGAGGTCCACTCGTTTGGGGTACAACAATAGGGTGCAGCCAGGTGTAAGCCTCCGGGTAGCCACAGTCCCTTCTTTCACCTCGGGGTGTAGTAAGTCATCCACCTCGGGGAGTACAACTTTCAGTGCCATCCATAAGGGTGGACAGAGTGTGATATAGGTACCTCCAGTCTGTTCCAACCGGGGAAAAAGGGAATCCTCTCCAGCAGTGCGTATGTGCACGCCGACTTGCACGTGCATGAAATCCCTTTCGGGGTCTTTTCCCTGTAACAATCGTGTCAATAGAGTCCAGCCTGATAGCGATAACAAAATCTTCACCTTCTGCGGTGCGTCTTGGACCAGCTCCAGGTGATCGTCATTGACGATGAGGTAGACGTCGGACGTCAGTTGGAATAACGCAAGCTCTGTTCCGCTCGCTGCCATGGTGGGGAATGAAAAGCGAACGGTTAGAGAGGTGGCTTTACAATGTACCTGTTGGGTAGGGTTTTATACACCGTGTGAGTCATGGGCACTTGTTATACTCGCTTGCGCCATAAGGTCAATAAGGTTAGAAATGCGCTTTTTTCTACTACGCCCTGTGACGGCCCTTCGTGAATGGGCGTAACCTGTGAACATCATAGGAATGCATGTACTAACCTGTCTGTGGGGTTTTTCCACAATGCCGTTCACCTTCGTGTCTTTTCGGGTACGTCCGTGTCTTTTCGGTAAAGTCCGTGTCTTTTCGGTAAAGTCCGTGTCTTTTCGGTAACGTCCGTGTCTTTTCGGTAACGTCCGTGTCTTTTCGGTAACGTCCGTATCTTTTCGGGTATATATGAGGGTCTTGAGGGGGGGCGACTGTATGTGACGTGTTGTATGTGTTTTTCTCGGCGACGTCCGTGTCTATCATCCGGGCATATCACGTCTGCGCCTGCATTGGGGTATGTATGAGGGTCTTCATGCGCGCGCGCGCTGCGGATTCACCCACGCACTTCCGGATAGCCCGCGTGCGATGCGGCATCAGATCACCACCGCGCGCGCGCGCTGCGGCCGGGGCGGGCCGGGCCGGGCCGGGAAAAACCCCGGAGGTTGAACATCCGGACGTCTAAGAGAACATTGGAACTCTTCTGGGTTTGGAGGTGAAACCCGGAAGTGACGTCACAACCCACGTGACATGCGCAGCAGAATGGAAACGACACCCTAGTCTAGCCCCCTCACATAGGCTTCACATGGATACCTCACTCGATCCCATCGGCCCACTAGTGGCCCACCTAGACCCCAAAACGTCTATTTCCATACCCTTTGTCCACTGCGCATGCGCAGAGTGACGATATTTCAACCCCGCACTCACCCCATCAGATGCCCCCTCACATAGGCTTCACATTGATACCTCACTCGATCCAATCGGCCTACTAGTGGCTCCCCTAGATCCCAAAACGTCTATTTTCATACACTTTGTCTATTGCGCATGCGCAGAATGACGATATTCCTACCCCACATCCATCCCATCGGTTGCCCACTCACCTAGGCTTCACATTGATACCTCACTCGATCCCATCGGGACATTAGTGGCCCACCTAGATCCAAAACCGTCCACCCCGTATGGACCTATACATCCATAGCCATGCAGTATAGGCCTATGGGCCTACCCAGGCCTCGGTGACTTTTTCCAAAAATTTCACCGTTTCGCTCCGGGATCCTTCCCATCGTGTTCTAAATGACGAGACGTGAAAAACAAATCCAAGCAACCCATATCACAATGAACGTATGTGAATTTCCCAGGTTGGACCTATACCCCCCATGGCCAGCCTATGGGCCTATATACAGACCTCGGTGACTTTTCCCAAAAATTTCACCGATTCGCTCCGGGACCCTTCCCATTGTCATTTTCTTGGCGAGACGAGAAAAGCGCGACCCCACAAGCCATAGTAAAGCCCACGAAAAAAATTGACCATCCCCATACCCCATACAGGCATTTCCCCTTATATTGTATAATACAGACCCCTATTGTGGGGGTAAAGTCCGTGTTCCGCTTTTTATAGTTTCGGGAAAAAATCCTAATTTTACATGCACCCACCCCATTGACTTGATAGGCAGGTCCCAGTAAGCCCGGGGACCGATATTAGCCCTTTTGACTAGGGTTGATAGGTGTTTTCCCCTATTTTAGGGGTAAAGTCCGTGTTCCGCTTTTTATAGTTTCGGGAAAAAATCCTAATTTTACATGCACCCACCCATGACTGGATGTCCCTTCACGAATGCTTCACTTTGATACCTCACTCGACCCAATCGGACCATGCAGCGTATTTGACGTCTGGGGACTACTTTTTCTCCGCGGAAGCTTTCTCCCGCGACCGCATCACCACCAGACCGCATCACCGCGAAGGAATACACACGCCCGGTTCACCCAGACCGGAAGTGACGTCATACATGACGTCACACTTCAGTACATGTCCTATCATGTTCAGTCATACGGGACCGACAACAAGCTCCCACGGACCTGACCGAAGAAATATGGAGGTGAACGACATTGTGGGGAAAAACCCCAGTACATACTCCTCTCACCGAAAAGACACGGAGATGAACGACATCCCCACAGACAGGTCAGTACATCTCCTATCATCCTCACAAGTCACGCCCCATTCACCCAAACCGGAAGTGACGTCATACAGAGGTCACGCTCCATTCACCCAGACCGGAAGTGACGTCATACGGCACAGCGCCCCCTGGTGGATGCAAGAGTTACCTCCCCGGCAAAACGGTAATGAATTTACGCACTCTATACTACTTATGTGATCGTTTTTACTAAATGAATTTTAAGCATTGTATATCATATCTAGCTGTTTATATTTTTGTTATTTGTTGTTTCACGTGTATTTGATGTCGATAATAATAGCGCCTAGTGCGCTAATGTTGTCTTTTATCAACATCGACAATAAAGAAACAATCTTATCTTATCTCTACATTTCAACCTGTCTCCTGTGGTGTGCCACAAGGATCTATCATAGGTTCAGTTCTCTTCCTTAAATATATTAATGACATTGTTGACGTAAGCAAAGTGATGGATCATATTGCTTTTTGCAGACGATACGTCCGCAATAGTAATATATTATTAGTAGAATTTATCACAACGAGCTCGGCAAATTATATGAATGGGTTTCGTGTAACAAACTATCACTCAATGCAAAGAGAACTAAATTCATGTTTATAAGACCATCAAAAAATAAGTTCCCGAACTTGCCCAAATTAGCTATATCTTGTATTGAGATAGAGCAAGTTGAAATCTTCAAATTTCTCCGTGTAGATTTCAAAGACAGGCTCAACTGGACATCGCATATCACAGAACTTTGTAAAAAAAAAAATGAGTCGTAGCATTGGTATCTTTTTTCAAAAAGAAGATCGCCTCAATAAAAACACTCTCAATATACTTTATGCTCGAGATAGACTAGGTCAGAGAATGAGCTCAGTTTGCTGGGAAAGACAAACACTAGGTCATTTATTCAAATGACAATGGTTATAATCATTAATTCAAATGACAAATCATTAATTCAAATGACAAATGATAAAATAGCAGGGGCATGGAGAACACATATGAATTATGTGTTACCAAATGCAGTGATAGAACATGCCCCCAATTAGCAAATAATGTAAATGTTGTTATACCAGCAAAGGTGGGGAGCATAAAGGGCTTCCTGTTACAAAATGTCACAAGACAGAGAATTGAGGGAGGGTAGGGAGGGGTTTTCTGTAGCAAACTGGAGAAACCAAATCCATCACTGACATTTTCCAGAAACAAATTCCAGGTAGCCGAGGAAACACCGACCTCGTGTTACAAAGTTGGAGAGTCTAATATAAGGCCGATAACTCACAATCAACAGTTACAATAAAACTATAATCACGTCAACATAAGAAAGCGACCTTGTTGATCCTCACATAAACTTAATTATGGTAACCCTAATTTCCTTTTATTATTCATTAATATTCCCTTACTTAACATATTGTAATATTGTCTGGGGCAAGCCGTCTTAAATACCTGTAAATCCCTCAGAAAAAAAGTATGCTCAGCAAAATTGGAACATACAGCGCCTCTTTGCCCGCCTAAAAATACTATATCCATGAAGCAAATAAACGAATATCTAGTGCTATTTTTTAAAATAAATTTTGCATTAATTCAGAACTAATTCCAATAAAATACAAGTCATTTTCACAAAACTTTCGTTGGTACACAGATACCCGACTAGAGAGTCCGGGTTAAATCTTTATCGTCATACTTAACATTCTGATCTACCCCCTTTACACCACCAGATTCAAAGGTCTAAAAGTTTGGAACAATATACCGTCTCATCTCAAATGCTGCAATTCTGTGTCACTTTTTAAATCCCGTTTAAAAAAACCCCACATAGTTGAAAATCATACCATCTTTTTCTGTATTCGAGATGTTCGTGGAGTTTGGAACTAAGGAACACAATTATACCTTATTTGTGTATTTTATGTTCATATATTAAAACTTGACCTTATATAAATTAATAATTTTCACCGGAATTAAAACCATAAATGTGTATATCTTTTCTGGGATAGAACAATCCCCTTACTCCCGACTTTATTGCATTATTGTTCAATTCATATGATTATTTTGGTGAATAAATGAAAAGAAATCGTAGGGGCTGCATGTCGGACTACCGCTTCTCGTGAGAACGCGTTAATTTCACTCATTAAGAGAATTATTTTTTTGTTTTTCGTGTGTTAAAGTAGATGTCAAAAAGACAGGCCTTCAACTATGATATATATTACGCCGCTTCTAGCGATCCGGTCACTTCCAACCCTTTGACTATCGGGGCCAAATATAATTAGTAGAGACAATTGTCATCCTGTGTTCATCAGGAACAACAGGGAGAATATAACCATTAGTTATAAAGAACAAAATAGATAACATAGACAGGTGTTACCAAGTGTCTATATAGAACCACTGGCATACCAATATGTACCGGTAGCCGAAACGTTCTCTGCAACAATTCCACGGACTATAACATGGACACAAACCAGATCTTAACCATACTCGAAAACGATCAGTGAACACCGACTCACTTTCAAGGTGTGTTTGCTCAAGGTGTATTCCACTAGAACACATGTAACGATACCCCGCCGCATATGTATGGACCTCAACACAGACCTGACGGATCGTCCTGGTCAACATTGGGTTGCCCTGTACTTGACATAAGATCAGGCTGAATACTTTTATATCTATATGAACTCCCGCCCATCTACACAGACCTATATCTGCCTTCCTGAACGAAGACACAGAGACCTGGTGTTGGAAAAGCTAAGCCTTACAATGTCTCAGTAGTAGCGTGTGTGGAGAGTACTGCCTAATCATCCGAATCAGCTGTCGTGCAGATGTTTGACGAGTACCCACGCACTAGGACGGGGATGCGCTTGTGTATAACTGGGCCGAAGATCATTTCAATATTCAAACTCACTCCTTGTCCTCACGTGATTGCTTCCACGTTGTTCTTTACACGGGGTTGGTCACTGAATGAAAAAACAAGATATCTCACCCAACACCATGTCTCGTGCGTATTCTGAACAATAGGTTACACGTACAAACAATGAGTCCATATTTCCATGTGGCGGAGTTCAATCTGTATTTTAGAGGATGTCCACACAGACCCCGAAAGACTGCGCACCATCCACCTGGACTATGACTCCAATGGGTTCTCCACAAACAGTGAGAAAACAATCTGAAATTATTCCAAGGCGCTTGTCGGGGCCAAGTATTCATTGTGAAAAGACAACTTCTCATTGAGCACAATTTTTTACTAGTTTATGGTGTTGTTGTCTAAAAACGACACAGTACACAACGAGGGCTCATTAACCCCCACAGTGCCCATGCTTATGGGCTATCGTATGACGGTGTAGGTACGCACCTGGTGAACAAGGGTAGCTAAATAATATATAGCCCTCACGAGTATGAGGGCTATACGACGGCCCCAGTCACCCCCAGCGAGGGTTTTAGATAATTTTATTACGAATCACCCACCTCTGAAACTGCCGTACGTCTAATCTCTATCCCCTCCTGCGCACTATTTTAAAATCCTGCGCACTATTGTGAAATAGTAACGCATATATCGCCTTCTGAATTTTCCAGTCGACAACTTCTACTTTCTACGCGCCATGTTCAATCGGATAACGGCCTTGCACACAAAACCGTGACGTCACTACCAGTGACAAAACTCCCTACCGGGCGTTTGGATCTTCGTTTGCAGACTCGGCAATTTACGTAAAGGCTACGTAAAGGCTCAAATACTGTGAGATGAAATAAGAAAGTAATAAACGATTTTTATACTAAAAAAAGGTTGAAAAAAGCATTTCTGTATATTCCTTTAAGATAATAATTTTAAATTATAATTCTTACTGTACATTTTTGTAATTTGTTTCACATTTGAGGCAACTTGACCAATTTTATACTTTAAAAATGACATTTAGGTAGAACCTGCAGTGAAGCACATGAGCCTGGTAATCTCACCACTGAGAAGTTTGATGTTGGATCAGGTTGGAAAATTGAACGAGCGAGGTGTGAAGGCAGCAGCCATACAGGGCATGAATTTACCATAAAACTTTGCTAGACCATCTGGCTGGTATATTTCATTACACAGAGCTGAAATTCTTGAATTATAACCAGCCAGTCGGGCTGGTTAGCTAGCTTCAGAACTAAATTCAACCAGACAAGTTCTAAATTCACCAGCCACGGGCTGCCGGGCTTGTGGGAATTTCGAGCCCTGCCATAATGACACAGGAGGAGATGACCAATGAAACGAAGCAGGGTAATCTAATTTAACTTGTGTGTGGAATAACATTATTCTTTACAAATCCAATTGTCTCTTCAGGAAATAGCAGGCTACATTTTCTCCGCTTGTATCCTTTACATTGCAACTCAAAAGGATTATGACAGTATCGGCAAGCGGAGTCCGACTGCGTATCCATGGTTAAGCATTCCCGCGTTATGTACATGTAAACATGTGTTTGTTCCAATACCCCGTGGGGTAATTTCTTACAGGGGTCATAATTATTGGTGACGTCGCGGTTTTGTGTGCAAGGCTGTTAGCAGATTGAACATGACGCGTAGAAAGTGGAATTTGTCGACTGGGAAATTCAGGCGGCGATATATGCGTTACTATTTCACAATAGTGCGCAGGATTTTAAAATAGTGCGCAGGAGGGGATAGAGATTAGAGGTACGGCGGTGGGTGATTCGAAATAAAATTATCTAAAACCCTCGCTGGGGGTGACTGGGGCCGTCGTATAGCCCTCATACTCGTGAGGGCTATATATTATTTAGCTAGAACAAGGGATGACTGCAGCTTGCAAAAGATTCGGTGCGTCTCCCAGTAATGGGAGTCTGCAAGTAGTACGGTACCGTGTTTTGATATTTGCATTGCTGCAGACAAAAAAATTGGTGCGTCTCCCAGTAGTGCGGTGTGTGGGGCAGCAGTATATGGCTGCAGAGAGAAATCTCGGTGCGTCTCCCAGTAGTGCCGTGTGTTGACACTTGTATCGCTGCAGACAAAATATTCGATGCGTCTCCCAGTAATGCCGTGTGTGGGGCAGTATATGGCGGCAGAGAGAAATGTCGGTGCGTCTCCCAGTAGTGCCGTGTGTTGACACTTGTATCGCTGCAGACAAAATATTCGATGCGTCTCCCAGTAATGCCGTATGTAGAGCACTGTATTGCTGCAGAGAGAAATCTCGGTGCGTCTCCCAGTAGTGCTGTGCGTTGACACTTGTATCGCTGCAGAAAAAAAATTCGGTGCGTCTCCCAGTAATGCCGTGTGTGGGGCATTGTATTGCTGCAGAGGGAAATGTCGGTGCGTCTCCCAGTAGTGCCGTGTGTTGACACTTTTATCGCTGCAGCCAACAAATTTGGTGCTTCTCCCAGTAGTGCCGTATGTAGAGCATTGTATTGCTGCAGACAGAAGTCTCGGTGCGTCTCCCAGTAGTACCGTATTTTGAGACATGTATCGCTGCAGCCAAAAAATTTGGTGCGTCTCCCAGTAGTGCCGTTTGTAGAGCATTGTATTGCTGCAGACAGAAGTCTCGGTGCGTCTCCCAGTAGTACCGTGTTTTGAGACTTATATTGCTGCAGTCAAAAGATTCGGTGCGTCTCCCAGTAATGCCGTGTGTGGAGCAGTGCATTGTTGCAGAGAGAAATCTCGGTGCGTCTCCCAGTAGTGCCGTGCGTTGACACTTGTATCGCTCCAGACAAAAAAATCGGTGCGTCTCTCAGTAATGCCGTGTGTGGGGCAATGTATTGCTGCAGAGGGAAATGTCGGTGCGTCTCCCAGTAGTGCCGTGTGTTGACACTTGTATCGCTGTATGTAGAGCATTGTATTGCTGCAGACAGAAGTCTCGGTGCGTCTCCCAGTAGTACCGTGTTTTGAGACTTATATTGCTGCAGCCAAAAAAATCGGTGCGTCTCCCAGTAATGCCGTGCGTGGGGCAGTATATAGCCGCAGAGAGCAATATCGGTGCGTCTCCTAGTAGTACCGTGCTTTGAGACTTGTATTGCTGCAGCCAAACAAAAGGTGCGTCTCCCAGTAATGCGGTGTGTGGGGCAGTATATGGCGGCAGAGAGAAATGTCGGTGCGTCTCCCAGTAGTGCCGTGTGTTCACACTTGTATCGCTGTAGACAAAAAAATCGGTGCGTCTCCCAGTAGTGCCGTATGTACAGCATTGTATTGCTGTAGACGGAAGTCTCGGTGCGTCTCCCAGTAGTACCTTGTTTTGACACTTATATTGCTGCAGCCAAAATATTCGGTGCGTCTCCCAGTAATGCCGTGTTTTCAGACTTGTATTGCTGCAGTCAAAAAATGCGGTGCGTCTCCCAATAATGCCGTGTGTGGGGCAGTATATGGCTGCAGAGAGAAATCTCGGTGCGTCTACCAGTAGTACCGTGTTTTGAGACTTGTATCGCTGCAGTCAAAAAATGCGGTGCGTCTCCCAATAATGCCGTGTGTGGGGCAGTATATGGCTGCAGAGAGAAATCTCGGTGCGTCTAACAGTAGTACCGTGCGTTGACACTTGTATCGCTGCAGAAAAAAATTCGGTGCGTCTCCCAGTAATGCCGTGTGTGGGGCATTGTATTGCTGCAGAGGGAAATGTCGGTGCGTCTCCCAGTAGTGCCGTGTGTTGACACTTTTATCGCTGCAGCCAAACAATTTTGTGCTTCTCCCAGTAGTGCCGTATGTAGAGCATTGTATTGCTGCAGACAGAAGTCTCGGTGCGTCTCCCAGTAGTACCGTGTTTTGAGACATGTATCGCTGCAGCCAAAAAATTTGGTGCATCTCCCAGTAGTGCCGTTTGTAGAGCATTGTATTGCTGCAGACAGAAGTCTCGGTGCGTCTCCCAGTAGTACCGTGTTTTGAGACTTATATTGCTGCAGTCAAAAGATTCGGTGCGTCTCCCAGTAATGCCGTGTGTGGGGCAGTGCATTGTTGCAGAGAGAAATCTCGGTGCGTCTCCCAGTAGTGCCGTGCGTTGACACTTGTATCGCTGCAGACAAAAAAATCGGTGCGTCTCTCAGTAATGCCGTGTGTGGGGCAATGTATTGCTGCAGAGGGAAATGTCGGTGCGTCTCCCAGTAGTGCCGTGTGTTGACACTTGTATCACTGTATGTAGAGCATTGTATTGCTGCAGACAGAAGTCTCGGTGCGTCTCCCAGTAGTACCGTGTTTTGAGACATATTGCTGCAGCCAAAAAATTCGGAGCGTCTCCCAGTAATGCGGTGTGTGGGGCAGTATATGGCGGCAGAGAGAAATGTCGGTGCGTCTCCCAGTAGTGCCGTGTGTTGACACTTGTATCGCTGTAGACAAAAAAATCGGTGCGTCTCCCAGTAGTGCCGTTTGTACAGCATTCTATTGCTGTAGACGGAAGTCTCGGTGCGTCTCCCAGTAGTACCTTGTTTTGAGACTTATATTGCTGCAGTCAAAATATTCGGTGCGTCTCCCAGTAATGCCGTGTTTTGAGACTTGTATTGCTGCAGTCAAAAAATGCGGTGCGTCTCCCAATAATGCCGTGTGTGGGGCAGTATATGGCTGCAGAGAGAAATCTCGGTGCGTCTCCCAGTAGTACCGTGTTTTGAGACTTGTATTGCTGCAGCGTAAACATTCGGTGTCGTCTCCCAGTAATGCCGTGTTTTGATATTTGCATTGCTGCAGACAAAAAAAATGGTGCGTCTCCCAGTAGTGCCGTGTGTGGGGCAGTATATGGCTGCAGACAGAAATGTCGGTGCGTCTCCCAGTAGTGCCGTGTGTTGACACTTTTATCGCTGCAGCCAAACAATTTGGTGCTTCTCTCAGTAGTGCCGTATGTAGAGCATTGTATTGCTGCAGACAGAAGTCTCGGTGCGTCTCCCAGTAGTACCGTGTTTTGAGACATGTATCGCTGCAGCCAAAAAATTTGGTGCATCTCCCAGTAGTGCCGTTTGTAGAGCATTGTATTGCTGCAGACAGAAGTCTCGGTGCGTCTCCCAGTAGTACCGTGTTTTGAGACTTATATTGCTGCAGTCAAAAGATTCGGTGCGTCTCCCAGTAATGCCGTGTGTGGGGCAGTGCATTGTTGCAGAGAGAAATCTCGGTGCGTCTCCCAGTAGTGCCGTGCGTTGACACTTGTATCGCTGCAGACAAAAAAATCGGTGCGTCTCTCAGTAATGCCGTGTGTGGGGCAATGTATTGCTGCAGAGGGAAATGTCGGTGCGTCTCCCAGTAGTGCCGTGTGTTGACACTTGTATCACTGTATGTAGAGCATTGTATTGCTGCAGACAGAAGTCTCGGTGCGTCTCCCAGTAGTACCGTGTTTTGAGACATATTGCTGCAGCCAAAAAATTCGGTGCGTCTCCCAGTAATGCGGTGTGTGGGGCAGTATATGGCGGCAGAGAGAAATGTCGGTGCGTCTCCCAGTAGTGCCGTGTGTTGACACTTGTATCGCTGTAGACAAAAAAATCGGTGCGTCTCCCAGTAGTGCCGTTTGTACAGCATTCTATTGCTGTAGACGGAAGTCTCGGTGCGTCTCCCAGTAGTACCTTGTTTTGAGACTTATATTGCTGCAGTCAAAATATTCGGTGCGTCTCCCAGTAATGCCGTGTTTTGAGACTTGTATTGCTGCAGTCAAAAAATGCGGTGCGTCTCCCAATAATGCCGTGTGTGGGGCAGTATATGGCTGCAGAGAGAAATCTCGGTGCGTCTCCCAGTAGTACCGTGTTTTGAGACTTGTATTGCTGCAGCGTAAACATTCGGTGTCGTCTCCCAGTAATGCCGTGTTTTGATATTTGCATTGCTGCAGACAAAAAAAATGGTGCGTCTCCCAGTAGTGCCGTGTGTGGGGCAGTATATGGCTGCAGACAGAAATGTCGGTGCGTCTCCCAGTAGTGCCGTGTGTTGACACTTGTATCGTTGCACGCAGAAGTCTCGGTGCGTCTCCCAGTAGTACCGTGTTTTGAGAGTGATATTGCTGCAGCCAAA
The DNA here is from genome assembly GCA_036873755.1 of Hanleya hanleyi. NCBI lineage: Eukaryota > Metazoa > Mollusca > Polyplacophora > Lepidopleurida > Hanleyidae > Hanleya > Hanleya hanleyi. The sequence continues at coordinate 28,823 of JAVTVY010022921.1, forward strand.
AGATTCGGTGCGTCTCCCAGTAATGCCGTGTGTGGGGCAGTACATGGCCGCAGAGAGAAATGTCGGCGCGTCTCCCAGTAGTGCCGTGTGTTGACACTTTTATCGCTGCAGACAAAAAAATCGGTGCGTCTCGCAGTAGTGCCGTATGTAGAGCATTGTATTTCTGCAGACGGAAGTATCGGTGAGTCTCCCAGTAGTACCATGTTTTGACACTTATATTGCTGCAGCCAAAAAATTCGGTGCGTCTCCCAGTAGTGCCGTGTGTGGTGCAGTGTATTGTTGCAGAGAGAAATCTCGGTGCGTCCCCCAGTAGTACCGTGTTTTGGAACTTGTATTGCTGCAGCCAAAAAATTATGTGCGTCTCCCAGTAATGTGGGGCAGTGTATTGTTGCAGAGAGAATCTCGGTGCGTCTCCCAGTAGTACCGTGTTTTGGGACTTGTATTACTGCAGCCAAAACATTCGGTGCGTCTCCCAGTAATGCCGTGGATGGGGCAGCATATGGCTGCACAGAGAAATGTCGGTGCGTCTTCCACTAATGCCGTGTGTTGAGCACTGTATTGCTGCAACAATACAAGTCTCAAAACACGATACTACTGGGTTAAAGGGAAGTTTCGGAAGTATGCACATCGGGGTATATATTTCATCGAAGTATAGCGGATAGCGGTTGTCGTGAATAACAACAAGTTCAGTTTACACAGTTTATTATCCCCAATGTTACATCATACCCAGGCTTGGGGAGCCACCCTGGTTATGTTTAGTATGTTCACAGCGAAACAAATTGAAATATCAAACACCATGTTTTATTATTTAACGCACCGTCACATTTAATGTTTACTGAGCTCAAGTCAACGATCAGCATATAGACATAGAGAGTATATACGGCATGTTCTGCTATTCATCAGTGCAAGGGTGACGCATTCAGCCGATGGGGGTGGTCGGTCAGCTTGGTAACGAAGAACGTAACATTGGTGACCCTCTCTACGACCCATTGTGTGTTGGGGCGTTGACGTTGTGCCCATCTCAAGGGATCCACGGTGTCCAGTTTCTCTAGCATCGTCTCTAGCGACGCCCGGTTAATGATGGTGAACAGCTGGTCAAACACATGGCTGTTATGACTGGCATAATAATACCGTAACTGGTCGGTCTGTTTGTGACGGAAGATGTACCCGAAAGCGACATTCAATCTGAAGACCGTAGCTTGGTCATTAAGAATACTGATCAGCGATACGGATTTGATATTTTTGGAACATCATGATGTCTTGCCGGCATCATTGAAAACTGTTGACCGCTTCTCTCTTGCAGGAAACAAGCCTATGTTTATGTATACTATGATTGTCTTTTTGAATTTGGTGCTAATACTGTTATATGGAATATGGAATAGGTCTTTGGATTATGGACGCGGATATTCTCTAATGGACGACGGCTGGATTATGAATGACGGACTAGACGCTTGTAATTGAAGATGGCTTCCACGTAGCTGCGTAGACGGGCGAGGTCGGTCAGTGGGAAAGTGTAGATATCTGGAATAGGGCGATCACAGTGGAAACAGTGCCGTATCATGGGCCATTGGCGCCGATAGATGTCACTCACTGGATGGGCGTCCTGTAACAGATCGCTAGGAACATCCACTGCATCTTTCAGAAAATGTTCGATTTCGTCAGGCGTATGACTGGCAACAGTAATGCTAGGGACTGGCTGGATATCTAGGCTCTTCTGAACTGTGGGTATAGGCGGGCTCTCTGTTATCGCATCACCAGTGGCATTCGTCTCCCCGGGCTCATCTTCACTGGGTCTGACCACCCTGGGTGCCTCTTTAGTGGGAAGTTGTCGACCAAACCGTAGAGACGGGGTATGAATCAAACGTTGGTGCTGTTTTAACTGACTGGATCGTTTGAAGAGTTGACCACAATCGTTATATTGTTCCGTCGTTCCCTCGTGGAATGAGCGTCCGTGGCGCAGTAAAGGATCCTCCCGATTGAATGACCGTGCGCAGGTTATACAAGTATACCGTGCATCGTTGTGGGTGGAGGCCTCGTGGCGTCGTAAATTATCTAGGCGAGTAAACTGCTTCTGGCAAGTTGTGCAAGTGAACATCTTGGTGGTTGATGGTTGATGGTTGGTGTCGGATGAAACGGAAGGCCGCTTCCCTTTTATAGCACGCTTGCTGGTGATCTATTTTTAGCACACTCCCACACCCTGGATCCCACACCCTCATTCCTACGGTTGCAGAGCCATGACGGACACCCATCCCTATGCGAGTCGCATTTTACAGCATGCGACCGTGGTTAATTCACTCACTGGTTACCGAGCAGTGGTTCGGTCCATGTTTGCAGATGGCGACGACAACGAGGGGCGACGCCAGATCCTGAAAGAGTTCACAGAAGCGGTCATCGACAGAGTGCACTCGATGGAGAGGTGTGCTATCAATCACCACTACTGGACTATGACAGCCATCCTTGATGCCCGGACTATCGACCACGAGCGCTCACGCCGGAACCAGCGACGACTCGTTGGCCTAGTAATGGTCTTTGTCCTATTGACCCTGACGCTGTGGCAATGACAACGACAGCGACAGAAAAAGAACGGCTCTTCAGAGCCTCCACAGATGCGCTTATGAGCAACCGATATATACGAGGGTCAGTCACAGTGTGCGTCATTCACCGATCGTCATTGGGTCAACCATGTCACCGAGGGACCTGACCATAAATACGAGAGACAGTGAGAGTGTGTGTCATTCACAGTTCGTCATTGGGTCAACCATGTCACCAGTCCTACGAGCCATCCTTCCCCTTACACCCAGGGTGGGGTTACACGTCTATGAAGATAAAGTCACCGTCGTTGAAGACCGTGGAGATGTTTGCTGGTCGCGAGACCGTATCGAATACGGTTACGCTACACCGTGACGGCTGGACCAAATTTAAACGGGTGTTGAGCGGTGAGCTCGACGGAAACCTCATCCACATAGACAATGCCATCTACGTACACCGTGGACCCTTCTTCCCACGCCAGGGCCGTTACCAAGACCCTATGCGAGACTTCACCCTAGACTCCGATCTGTGGACAGCCTTCGAGAAAGTGGTGCCTATCGTGGACCAGCTGTTTACACCGGACGAGCGTTTAGCTGTTCAGTTGGAGTGGGCTCGTGCCCTGAGTGAAGCGGCGGCAGAACCCAATGAACAAATTACCAAACCTAGCAATGAAGCGGAGGCAGACAACGATGCCACTGATTATCCGGCTAGACTGTCAGCCCAGTGACATGACCAACCGATCCTTTGATCTCACGTCATAAACTTTTTCTCCATATAAATATGAGAGACAGTGAAATCTGGTGCGATTCACGTACTGACCATGACGGAGCATATAATACGGGCGTTTCTCAGCTTGACCCCCGAGGTTTTCCTGCACGTCTATGCGGATAAGGTCGATATCGTGGACGAGGTGGGAGATATCTGAGATGCGGACCCTACATAACCGTGCCCGGCTAACATTCGTCTGTCCCGGGAGGGCTGGACCAAATTCAAACGAGTGTTGTCTGGTGAACTGGACGGCGACCTCATCCACTTGTGTCACGATGTGTACATCCGACGCGGCCCCTTCTTTACTCAATTGGCTCGGCTAGATGGGGGTACAGTGCATTTCACCCTCCACCCTGTTCTATGGTCTGCATTGGAAGATGCCGTGGCAGATGTGTATCAAGTGCTTACGGAGGAAGAGCGGTCATCAGACGAGTTGGACTGGTCATTTACCATGGACAATGTGCTGGCAGAAGCCAACGAAGAAAATCAGAAAGAAACTCCGGCCCAAGATATACCCGTTATAAATAAACGATAGAGCCATGGTCCATCATCATTTGTCACCACGAAGAGCTGGGAGAAGGTGTTGGATAACTTATACTACAGTCCCGACAGTCCGGCTGCCTATAGTGCATTGTCGGCTCTCTATCGAGCGGACAAACCCCAGGGGATACAACGTGCCCAAGTCCGAGATTGGTTAAAAAAACAAGACACCTACACCTTACATCGATCTGTCCGTCGCCATCTTCTACGGAACTGGGTCATCGTGGGTGGTATAGATGCCCAGTGGCAAGCGGATTTGGTCGATATGAGCGCCTTTGCCAAACACAACGATGGGAATCGGTATATCTTGACGTGCATCGATATCCTGTCGGAGTATGCGTGGGTGGTACTCATCCGGACGAAAACGGGGGCGAATCTCATCGCGGCGTTCAAGGACATCTTCAAGACCGGGCGCAAACCCTTGTATTTGCAAACCGATGAAGGCACGGAACTCCTCAACAGACCGTTCCAACAGTTTCTGAAAGCCCAGAAGGTGTTTTTCTTCCATACGTACAGCGAGACCAAGGCTTCCGTTGTGGAAAGGTTCAAAAGGACAATCGAAGGCCGCATGTATAAATATTTCACCTATAAGAATACAAGGCGGTACATCGATGTTCTCCCGAAACTTGTGAGTGGTTACAATCGAGCCTACCACCGGAGTATAGAGAGAGCCCCCATTACTGTGACACAACGCAATGAAGCCCAAGTCCGCCGTGTCTTGTACCCCAGACAATCGCAGCGAACGCCGAAGGAGGTGTACACGGTCGGGGACCCTGTACGGATCAGTAAAATCAAAGGTCAATTTGAGAAAAGTTACTTGCCCAACTGGAGCGGTGAGCACTTCCTGATTAAACGGCGCCTACCCTGACAGTAGCGAGTCTATGAACTGGAAGATCTTCAAAGGGAACCGTTGCTAGGGACGTTTTACGAGACGGAATTACAGCCTGTCGTGAAAACAAAGCAAGACTACTACACGGTGGAGCCGGGTACGGCGCATCACGTTGGGCACACCGGTTCTCGTCAGATCACCGAAGTTAAGCAGCGTTGAGCTCGGTCAATACTTGGATGGGTGACCGGGTGCTGTACTGACTGGGCTGATCAGTGTCCAGAATAATAGGAACTGTGGACACTCTGGCACATGTAGGCACCGTCGTGATATGACTGAAACAATGTTGAAAACGACGTTAAATCCTACTCACTCACTCACTCCTTACACGGTGGAGCAGATTTTTAAAACGGAACGTCGACGTGCCAAACTGTTTTATTTCGTCAAATGGCAAGGCTGGCCCAGTTCCTTCAATTCCTGGGTCGCGGCCAACTAGGTGAAACGACTATAAAGCCAGACACCACTACCGTCATCCTTCATTCCACGTTCGACCACGGCGCTATGGACAAACAGCAGCTGCCTTTGAACACAGCGTCTCTCAAAACGCGCAAAGCACAAGTGGGCTTTGTGGTGATATTGTTAACCCTGCTGAGTGTGTTGTACGGAGGTGTGTTTTACGACGTAGCCTATCTCACCACTCTACTTAACCAACATAGAACTCCAGCTGTGAGTGGCAGTCAAGCCAGTCTACAGACCTTCTCTACACCAGCCAACCCCGTGGTCGAAACGAGCCCAGTCATCACCCCCACACCACGTGTACAAGCCACATCGAGTTCCACACCAAGTATACAGTCCACACCTACAACAAGTAGACCCACTACGTCTGAAAACCCACAGGATTTCATCACTCACAGTAAATGCCCATCGACAACGGCGACCGACGTTGTTGTTGTACTCACCACCACTCCAGTTCACTCGTACCAAATTCACAAGAGCGGGTTACCACGACAGCGGATACACCTCCAACCATGGACCCTCGGTGAGAGCATCCCTTCACTTGCGTCATCGCAGGACCGACGGGCTCCGGCAAAACGGACTTCGTCAGGAAGCTCCTTCAACACGCCGACAGCATGACCCATTGCCCGAGTCGTGTGGTGTTACGGAGAATGGCAGGCAGCGTATGCAGCAATGCCCCACATCACGTTCGTGGAAGGCCTACCCAGCCTGACCGATTTGGAACCAGACACCTTGGTGGTTCTGGATGATCTCATGGCGGAGACGGATGCGCGGGTCACCCAACTCTTTACCAAAGGCAGCCATCATCGACGGCTCAGCATCATCTACATTGTGCAGAATCTGTTCAGTAAAAAAAAAGAACATCGGATCATCAGCTTAAATGCCCACTACCTGGTGGTCTTCAAAACCCCGACGAGAGATACCACTCAACTGCTGCACCTGGCGAGACAGATGTATCCCGGCCGCACACCGTTTGCGTTGGAAGCCTTTAAAGATGCGACAACCCCTCAGCACGGGTATATGCTCTTCGACCTGAAGCAAGCCACCCCCGATCACCTTCGACTACGGACCGGAATCTTTCCCGGAGAGACCCACCACGTGTACATGCAAAAATAATGTAAACACATCCACAGTGGCTCCCCCAGCTGGGGTGTTTGTTTGATTATGGGGATAATAAAAGAATTAATACCACATCATGGTTGACTTTGTCTCTGTTCAATATTCAGGAGGTAGGTAGATAAAAAGGATAAAGTTGTGGGTTCTAGCATTAGTTGTACATGATGTCTGCGCGAGTACGGAAGCACGCCCCGACGCTCCGTGTATTGAAGACGGCTCCACCCGAGTTGGTCCGAACCATTGTATGCGGTGCGGACCCTGACCTTGGACGCTGTCTGTGCGAGATCGGGTACAACCTGTCAAAAGGCAACGTACCACTGACTCCGGCTCAGAAGACCAAGTTGGCCAAGCATAAGACAGGTCTCCGAACCCTAGTCCAGAAGCGAATCTCTCAAACACAAAAGAAAAAGGTGTTACAGAAAGGCGGCTTTCTCGGGGCCATCTTAGCACCGTTGGCCGCTTCCGTGTTGGGTCCAGTATTGGGTGGACTCTTCGGCCGACAATGAACCACACGAAAAAAATGGTCCTCGTCGAACCACGGTTCCTTCAAAACCTTCAATCGCCCTATCCTGTTCCACCTACGGTGAAGACCATAAATTACAACACATATAAGCGAAGTGGGAAGAGGTGCCGACATACTGGCAGAGCCACATGACTTCACAGTACAGTCTTCCGGTTAACCAGTTGTAGCGGATTTCGTATGGCATATCCCTCGACCCACTTGGTGAAATAATCCTGTAAGATGAGGATATACTGGTTACTCTTCCTCGTCTTTGGCAATGGACCCAATACGTCCACTGAAACGCGTTCCAGTAGTACACCAACTGTGTACTGTCTCATGGGTGCTCTTGGCCTATGGCTAGGTGATTTCCGGGAACTACATTTATCACACTGCTTGCACCACAGACGGATGTCTCTACTCATGGCATACCAATGATAACGCATCTTAATTTTGGGAATAGTCTTCCCACATCCCAGATGACCTGCTGTTTTTGATGCATGTAACTGCTGAAAGACTTCCTTCCTCAGTTCAGGCGGCAGTAGAATCTGATAATGGTGACTATGCCCATCTTCGGTTTCCCATCTACGTTGAAGTACAGCATTTCTGAATGATAGCCTATTCCATTGTGCCCACTAGCATTTCGCTGCTCGATTCTGCGACGAAACTTCAGTCCAGTCGGGTCGGTGTTCATCTTTTGTTTTGGTTTCTATTATCCATTGGAGGTCCTTGTCCTTCCTTTGAAGATCAGCGATGTTGCGATCGGACCATCTGTCAGTTACTCTGTGGAACTGGTAAGGTCTGGCAAAGATGCTGCTGCCATTTCATGTTTCTTCTGTCGTACTTTGGTTTGTTGTCTAGTTGTAACAGCTCGTATTTGTGCTGCATATGGTTGAGGTTTACGTCGTCGCTGATACTTCTGTCTGTACGTCCAATTTTTAGGAATCCACTTGATCTTTGTTTCTATGGTTCCCACTGGTCCAGAGTGATCGGTTTGGGTTTCAACATCTATAGTCTCTGGAATCAATTTCAGTACTTCCTCAACTGCATTGACTGTTGTATCCGTATAGCCAAACTTATCACACCATTTGCACGAGATTCTGGATAAGGCATCTGCGTTACCATGTAGTTTGCCAGGGCGGTGAATAATCTCAAAATCAATGTACTGAGCAACCCTAGCCATCTAGCGATCTGACCTTCAGATTCTTTAAAGTTCAGCAACCATCTGAGAGCATATATGATCTGTTCTCACGGTAAAATGTCTACCATACAGGTAGTGTCGGAAGTACTTGACAAAGGTCACTACAGCAAGCAACTCTCGGCGTGTCACACAATAATTTCTCTCGGATTTACTAAGAGTTCTGCTAGCGTAGGAAATAACTTTCTCTTGCCTTCCTGAATTTGGGATATAACAGCTCCAATCCCGGTGTTACTTGCATCTGTATCAAGAATGAAATCGCCATGGGAACTTGGAAATGCTAAGATTGGGGTACTGCTTAATTTTAGTTGTAAGGTTCTGAGAGGTTTCACATTCTTCTGTCCATTTGAATTCCTTGTTGTTCTCCGTTAATTTATGTAATGGTCTTGAAATGGTTGCAAAGTCCTGTATGAAACGTCGATAGTAAGATCCCAAACCAAGAAAACTTCTTACTTCCGTAACTGTAGTTGGTGTAGGCCAATCCTTGATAGCTTGAACTTTCTGGGGTTCTGTTGAAACACCCTTGCTTGAAATGATGTGTCCCAAATAGTTGACTTCATTTTGAAATAAATGGCACTTCTTGGGTTTGAGTTTCAGTCCCGCTTCTTTCAGGCGTTGGAATACTTTGCGTAGATTGTTGATAGCCTCATCGAAAGATTTGCCAAATTCTATGATGTCGTCAATGTAGATCAGGCAAATTTCCCACTGGTACCCTGCTAGAACTAATTCCATAAGGCGTTCAAAAGTGGAAGGCGCGTTGCATAAGCCGAATGGCGTAGCCTTAAATTGATAGAGCCCACTTCTCGTGATAAAGCTTCTTCTCTTTGGCATCCTCATCTAGCTCCACCTGCCAGTAGCCGCTAGCAACGTCGAGTGTTGAAAAACAGGTTGCACCATGCAGTGAATCAAGTGAGTCATCAATCCTTGGCAGAGGGTAGGCATCTCTCACCGTGACCTGATTTAGCCTTCTGAAGTCAATACAGAATCTTAAAGTACCATCCTTCTTAGTGACGAGAACAATTGGTGATGCCCATGGAGTGTGATAAATGTAGTTCCCGGAAATCACCTAGCCATAGGCCAAGAGCACCCATGAGACAGCACACAGTTGGTGTACCACTAGAACGCGTTTCAGTGGACGTATTGGGTCCATTGCCAAAGACGAGGAAGGGTAACCAGTATATCCTCATTTTACAGGATTATTTCACCAAGTGGGTCGAGGGATATGCCATACGAAATCCGCTACAACTTGGTGGCAGCGGTGGGATTAAAGCTAAATTTAACCGTCAAGCACCAGTTTATTTGAATCGTTCACTATGGGGCATGGTAGAGGAATTGAGGACACTGACAGTGATGATGAAATAACCTTCAGAATACCACCTCGGGATGAAACTGAAGATCATGATGCAGGTCCGAGATCATCTCCACATGAGTTTGCTCATGGCGATGCCACTCATGTGTCGCATTCAAGCTGTCGTCACCTGAAACCAGAGACATATAACGGGGAAACTTCTTGGGATGAATACCTGAGAATATTCAATACCATCTCCAGAATAAATGGATGGAAGAAGACGGAACAGGCAGACTATCTGTTCACACATCTCAAAGGCCCAGCACGACAACTGGCATGTACATTATCTGATGAACAACTGAATTTCGACAACCTGGTCCTAGTCCTGGGAAACAGATTCGGTCGACGAGACCAGGCTGAACTCTACCTGGCTGAATTACGGGGAAGACGCCGTAAAGATAAAGAGGGACTGCGGGAACTGGGGCAGGCTATTCTGAAGATTTCAACTCTAGCTTATCCAGGGATATCGTCTGAGCATCAAGAAAGATTGGCGAAGATTCACTTCATAGATGCACTGGATGACTATGAGATGCTGATGTTGGTTCAACAGGGAAAACCAGATAACCTACAACAAGCAGTCACCCTAGCCCTAGAAATAGAGGGGTACTGGAAAATTGAAGCTCATCGCTGTGGAGATGTCCCACGACGTCGAAATGTCAGAGAAATTAGGCCAGTTCCAAAGGAAGATGACATAGGGAAAAGATTGGAAGCCTCGGAGAAAATGATGAAGGAAATGTCTGCGCTACAGCATTCTTCCAGCGATTCCGCCGTGCACCAGTCCAGAGGAAACAGACAAGTACCATTCTCTCCCAGGGATGTGGAATGTTTCTCGTGTCACCAGAAAGGTCACTTTCGTCGTGAATGTCCAAGGAATAAATATCGCCAACAACAGCAGTTTATGGGAAACGGGGAACAACCGACCCGGAGGGGCGAGGTTCGGTTGTAGAGCCTAAACAGCCCCAACAACACATGTCAACTTCACAGAAGATAGACAATACAAATATTAGTGCGGATAGAAGTTCATCAGAGCTAGACACTGTAGAGTTTGCAATTAATCCAGAAGTAACACGGTGCAAACCTGTACTTGCGATAGAGATGGGTAATCCGGAAAGTGGGATGTTCCTTACTGGGCATATTGGTAGTAACAAAGTTTTGTTTCTCGTGGACACTGGGTCTTGTGTCACGATAATTTCAAGTCACGTCTATGGCTGCATACCAGCATTAGAGCGACCGAAATTGGTTCCCACAAAATTGAGATTACAAGGTGCAGATCATAAGCCACTAGAGGTGGTAGGGATGTGTCAGCTGGATATAGGGATCCTGTCGAGTCCTACTTACATGGAGGTTATCGTGGCAGATATCAAATGTGAGGGGATCATAGGAATGAACTTTTTGACTAAATTTGATTGCAAAATTCATCCCAGACGGAGATGTATAACCTGTGAAGGGCAGCAGCTTTTATGCTCTAGGCTGTCAGATGTATCAAGTTGTTGTCGGCTTGTCATAGACCAGACAGTAACCATACCAGCTGATCAGCAGATAGTTGTAACCACTACACCTTCAAAAGGACAGGAATTAGTGGGAAAATGGGCTATATGTGAACCTCTCCTTAAAATTCCCAAAAATGCAGACTTGTTAGTTGGGAGAACACTGGTCGATACAGAAGTAGTAGAAATTCCAGTAACTGTGTTAAATTTGGGAGTGGAACCAGGAACCATTTACAAGGGAACTACGGTAGCTGAACTGAGCCCAGTGTCCAATATTAGCGATCCTATGGCATCTGAAGATAAAACAGCACTGGAGAGTGACATTAACTTTCTTACTTTGAATCACATTTCATCTAATACTACGACAGATGATCTACCTGATCATATGAAAGCCATGTATGAGGAGAGTACCAAAGACATGAAAGATGAGGGAAAGCTGAAAGTGAAGTCCTTGCTGCTAGAATATCAAAATATATTTGCCAAGTCTGATGCAGATCTGGGTAGTGCTAACGGAGTCAAACATAGCATCAACACGCAAACAGCATTCCCATTGCGTCAACAGGCAAGAAGATTACCAGTTCCGAAGCAGGAAGAGGCAGATAAACAGATTGCAGACATGTTGGAGAGAGGGATAATAGAGAGATCTTCAAGTCCATGGGCATCACCAATTGTTCTCGTCACTAAGAAGGATGGTACTTTAAGATTCTGTATTGACTTCAGAAGGCTAAATCAGGTCACGCTGAGAGATGCCTACCCTCTGCCAAGGATTGATGACTCACTTGATTCACTGCATGGTGCAACCTGTTTTTCAACACTCGACCTTGCTAGCGCCTACTGGCAGGTGGAGCTAGATGAGGATGCCAAGGAGAAGACAGCTTTTATCACGAGAAGTGGGCTCTATCAATTTAAGGTTACGCCATTCGGCTTATGCAACGCGCCTTCCACTTTTGAACGCCTCATGGAATTAGTTCTAGCAGGGTACCTGTGGGAAATTTGCCTGATCTACATTGATGACATCATAGTATTTGGCAAATCTTTCGATGAGGCTGGTGTGGCGAAATTGTATATTTTTGCTGAATTTCTCCTGAGTGAAATAAACTTGAATGTGTCATTAAGACCAAATTCCCCCCCCCCCCTTGGGAAGTATGGAAAAGTATGATGATATAGAAATATTTTGGTCATAGTTTATTATTGTTACCTGTACTAAAATTACTGGTCAGGGCCCTGTAGTTGTGAAGCTCTTTGTATGTGAATATTGGGTACAGGGATAGTTTTATTGTCTGTATCTAATTTTAATTGGGGTTATCATAATTGTAATTCGCGCCCTGGTCCTTTGCCACGCCCATCTTTTTGAGTACAGGCCGGGAAGACCCCAGACTCGTTCAAACGTAAGTTATAATTATTTATCTTTGGAATTGGATAAAGTTCTTCGCTGTGTATTGTCTAGACATGTGAAAGAAATTATTGGTTAAGTATCAGCAGCTGAAGTTACGTGGCCACAAAATTATTTAACTTCTTCGGCTGGTGTCAGGTCTTACGATCTTTCCGCCATGTTTGATATATTTTTCAAGCTTGTCATTTTGACAAATGTTTTCGGCCGTGAATATCATATTTTCACCTTGCAACGATACTTAAACAATAAATTCCCATGTTCAGAGTTATTATTACTTACTGTTCATGGTTATTATCGATCGTAAAGTGCGATAGTGCGCCCAGTTTTGTGAGATGTGATGAGCTCTCTCATCGTTGTTGTTCATAAACCAGCATGTTTACCGCCGTTTTCGGTAAATGCCGCCTGACGTTCTCGTCACTTTGCGACAATCATTCGCGCTCTTTGTAGTGTGGAGAGTAAACCTAAGGGACCTAAATTGAAATTTAGAGAATGCTGAATTTAACTGTGTCAAGTTGTTCCCCCTTTTCTAAATATTTCTGTCAGAAATGAATTGTTCAAAATTAGTATGAGGAAACAAATTCCTGTATTTTCTGTAGCTGCCATCTTGCAAATTTCTTATGCTCATGAATATTCATAGTATTTTCGGTTTTAGCCAATCAAACCTCTGAGTGCATCTTTTGGGACTGTTGGTACCAGGTACCGTACCTTATGAATATTCATGAGTATTGCCTATAAATACAGGTCCAATTCCCATTATTTTCCCAGATGATCTCGGACCATCATCTGGGCAACATATCAATTTGTATACTAAAGCATTGTACTGTTAAACTGATTGGAGTTCCTTTCTGACATAAGAAACATGGATGTAGATTTTGGAACAAGAAACTGAAGAAAAATACAGTAATGATTAATTTGTCAGCCACAGTAGGGTTAAATTGAGAGTTCTGACACCGGTTTTCCCAAGTACTGTTTTAGGACTGAGAGTCCCAAGTTGTGACACTGGACTTCCCATTTCATTATTGGGACTGATATTCCCAGTTTTCTAGGAGTAATATATACAGTTTCAAGTTTGACTGACTCTGTTGGTGCCATATCCCCAAGTTGGGACTGCAAGTCCCAAGTGAACTCTGTAGTCCCATAAATTATTAATTTGGGACTGGGAGTCCCAATTTGACTCCGTGATCTCATAATCCTCAATTTGGGACTGGGAGTCCCAAAATTAACACTGTGATGCAGTTTACCAGAATCCAGTAACTGTTTACTCCTAAAATATTAAATTTCAACTTCTGGGACTGAACTATTCAAGCCGTATTTTCCTGGGAAGTGTTGCCAATTATTATTTGGCATTATTCCTTCTGAAGTACAGTTTCAGATTTATTGGGACTGAAAGTATCAAGTACTGGAAGTGAATAAATACCCATATCTTAGGCTGACAAGTTTTTCATATTTATTCCTACATTAGTCATTGAACTTTTCCGTGAGAATCAGATCAGAATATCACCAGTTAACCTCGTCATATACCCATATATATGTTGCCTTTACGAATAAAACTGTTTGCTGTTTATTTGTTGAACTTTAAAACGGGACTTAACTCCATGAAGAAATGCAACTAACGAATGGGAAAATCCATATACCACTGGTAAAATTCACGCTACCAATTGAGTTTTGAGTTAGTACTGGTGAAGAAGTACTGTAACTGAGAAATCGCATATTCGGTGGTGATATCGGATCGAAATCCGCTACACTATCAACAATCTACGCAAAGTATTCCAACGCCTGAAAGAAGTGGGACTGAAACTCAAACCCAAGAAGTGCCATTTGTTTCAAAATGAAGTCAACTATTTGGGACACATCATTTCAAGCAAGGGTGTTTCAACAGAACCCCAGAAAGTTCAAGCTATCAAGGATTGGCCTACACCAACTACAGTTACGGAAGTAAGAAGTTTTCTTGGTTTGGGATCTTACTATCGACGTTTCATACAGGACTTTGCAACCATTTCAAGGCCATTACATAAATTAACGGAGAACAACAAGGAATTCAAATGGACAGAAGAATGTGAATTACAAGCGTCTAGTCCGTCATTCATAATCCAGCCGTCGTCCATTAGAGAATATCCGCGTCCATAATCCAAAGACCTATTCCATTTTCCACATAACAGTATTAGCACCAAATTCAAAAAGACAATCATAGTATACATAAACATAGGCTTGTTTCCTGCAAGAGAGAAGCGGTCAACAGTTTTCAATGATGTCGGCAAGACATCATGATGTTCCAAAAATATCAAATCCGTATCGCTGATCAGTATTCGTAATCCATAATATTCATTGTAAAGTCGTCATCTAAAGAATGATGTATCTCAGTCACGCTTTGATTGTGACTGTTCATATAAGTACCATGAGGATCTTGAAGTACATGGGTTCATACGGCCCCTAGCCCCGGGTTAAGCGGAATTAGACACAAGTTACGAAACGTAGCGCCATAGATCTTGCACGCTACGTTCGTATTTTGCTATCAGCATGCGATATGTATCGCCAAATTTGAGAAACTTTTGAGTGGAGGCGCTTGGTGGAATAGCCCTGTTTTATAAGTTTCTGCAACAATGTTTTGTGACGTTGATTAAAATCGTCACATTTAACACAGGATCTAGCAAATGCTACTAGGCGAGATATGTATACGCCATATACAGGTCCCACTGGAATATTACTATCCAGAAAGGGATAGTTTACGATGTCGAAATTGTAATCATCTCTTTTGTCATAAAGTCGACGAGAGAGAATGCCCGCTTCATTTTTATAGAGATAACCTCTTTCAGAACCTTACAACTAAAATTAAGCAGTACCCCAATCTTAGCAATTCCAAGTTCCCATGGCGATTTCATTCTTGATACAGATGCAAGTAATACCGGGATTGGAGCTGTTATATCCCAAATTCAGGAAGGTCAAGAGAAAGTTATTTCCTACGCTAGCAGAACTCTTAGTAAATCCGAGAGAAATTATTGTGTGACACGCCGAGAGTTGCTTGCTGTAGTGACCTTTGTCAAGTACTTCCGACACTACCTGTATGGTAGACATTTTACCGTGAAAACAGATCATAATGCTCTCAGATGGTTGCTGAACTTTAAAGAACCTGAAAGTCAGATCGCTAGATGGCTAGGGTTGCTCAGTACATTTGATTTTGAGATTATTCACCGCCCTGGCAAACTACATGGTAACGCAGATGCCTTATCCAGAATCTCGTGCAAATGGTGTGATAAGTTTGGATATACGGATACAACAGTCAATGCAGTTGAGGAAGTACTGAAATTGATTCCAGAGACTATAGATGTTGAAACCCAAATCGATCACTCTGGACCAGTGAGAACCATAGAAACAAAGATCAAGTGGATTCCTAAAAATTGGACGTACAGACAGAAGTATCAGCGACGACGTAAACCTCAACCATATGCAGCACAAATACGAGCTGTTACAACTAGGCAACAAACCAGAGTACGACAGAAGAAACATGAAATGGCAGCAGCATCTTTGCCAGACCTTACCAGTTCCACAGAGTCAACTGACAGATGGTCCGATCGCAACATCGCTGATCTTCAAAGGAAGGACAAGGACCTCCAATGGATAATAGAAACCAAAACAAAAGATGAACACCGACCCGACTGGACTGAAGTTTCGTCGCAGAATCGAGCAGCGAAATGCTACTGGGCACAATGGAATAGGCTATCATTCAGAAATGCTGCACTTCAACGTAGATGGGAAACCGAAGATGGGCATAGTCACCATTATCAGATTCTACTGCCGCCTGAACTGAGGAAGGAAGTCTTTCAGCAGTTACATGCATCAAAAACAGCAGGTCATCTGGGATGTGGGAAGACTATTCCCAAAATTAAGATGCGTTATCACTGGTATGGCATGAGTAGAGACATCCGTCTGTGGTGCAAGCAGTGTGATAAATGTAGTTCCCGGAAATCACATAGCCATAGGCCAAGAGCACCCATGAGACAGTACACAGTTGGTGTACCACTAGAACGCGTTTCAGTGGACGTATTGGGTCCATTGCCAAAGACGAGGAAGGGTAACCATTATATCCTCATCTTACAGGATTATTTCACCAAGTGGGTCGAGGGATATGCCATACGAAATCCGCTACACTATTCTAAAGCACATACCAAGAATCTAAAGATTCGGGATATGTGTTGTATCTCAGGTACGCTTTTATTGTACCTGTTCATGTGGCAACTTGAATGATATGACCACACGGCCCCTAGTACCGGCATAAGCGGTATTAGATACAAATCTACAGAGCTATGATGGAAATGCTCTGACAACTCGTATATTGGTAATTGGTGAGCTGTTTCGCTGTGACAACCCGTACACTGGGAATTGGTGAGCTGTATCGTCGTCAGATGAAAATGACGGCATTTACCACAAAAGTCTAGTCTGTAAGGCCCGATGTCGACCCAGCCCGACACCCTCGATGAAGAGAGGCAACAGATCTTACAAAGACCGGGGTTAAGCGACAGTGAGAAAGTAGAACGGTACAATGAGACGCTTCAACGGTACATGACGTTCATGGACCAATACAAAACCCTCTCTACCCCAACACCACCACCACCACGCGACACACCGCCGACCTCAGCACCGCTCCAACAACCGCCATTACCAGGGGTACCACGCACAGCCCACAGTGGGTCGAAGACGAAGTGCTGAAGAGTGTACCTTCATCGTTCAAGAAACAAGCTGGCCTGGTATTACAACGGATGAAACAGAATCCTAACATGTAACATGACTTGGAATGATAAAGCCGAACTACTGGTACAGAATGAGGTGGTCCCCGTTACCCACATGACGGATTTAGTGAATGACCTGATGCGTCAACCCAGGTCGCACACGGATCCTCGAGGATGGGAGGTCTTTGCTCAAGGCTTGAAAGACATGCATGTACCACAGGACTTGGTGGGGAACCCCCAGCACTGGGACTGCATGCAGCGTGACTCACCGGTGCACGCACAACGACAGACTCCACACACTTGGGAAGCCGAGTGGGAACCGGAGTCACCCCCCAAAACACCACAACGACGGGCACCTTCTTTTCACTCCTTTAAAAAACCACCCTTGTTCAAGACACCCCACATCTCCAGAGCCCTGACACGTAGCAAATCACCGCGACGAACACGACGCCGGACACAACCGCCCAAGGCCTGGAACACCTATTAAAACCAACAGCAGCAGGGGGAAAGCTCAGTCGCCATGTTTTTACCTCACCCTACCCAGTAACAGTTCGCTGGATGTGTTTCCTGACAACACCTTGGCCAAGTGCGTGACCCAGTTACCGCAACCGTTGCATTTATCTGGACGCTGGGAATGTGGACTCGTGGATACCCAATACCCTTACGTGTGAGCGAATGAAGTGTGGTACGAGGTGACCTACGAAGGAAAAGACACCCGACTCACCCTCCCCGAAGGCCAATACGATACCCCGAAGGAGTTCATGCAGGGACTGACAAGACTGTTGCATTATAAGGCTCTACGGGAAACCCTGTGAAAACCTTTCCTTCAAGAATCCCGTGGACTTCGATTACAACGCACACAACGACAAGGCACAGATCCTCCTCACCGCCAACGTGAGTGTCGCACTGAGTCCTATCCTACAGCAAATGCTGGGTCTCGCTCACCCGGCCTACACGAGTCCATGCGAGGACCATGGCCAGATCCCGATGGATATGAAGTCGGGTATGTACGGACTCTACGTCTACTCGGACGTGGTCGACAACCACATCGTGGGCGATGTCAACACACCTCTGTTACGGGTGGTCCCCATTAAAAAGAAGTATGGAGATCGTCACCCACATGCTCTACCTACCCGTACGACAAACCGACATCAACACTATCACGGTGGATATAAGAGATGACACGGGACGACTGGTCGCATTCGAACGAGGAAAAGTGGTGCTGACACTTCATTACCGACAAGCACGTTCTCCCCACTTTGCTTAATGAAAGTACCTTACGAGTGCGATGCACGCAGCTATATGGACTATTATACCCAACAGGCCGGGGGTGGCCTTCCGGTCTTTAGCGGTGCACGCACGCAACGAGGACATGGGCTGGGGGAACATACTCGGAGCATCGTCAAAACGTTCCTGCCCTTGGTGACGCGTGGGGTGAAAGCAATCGGCAAACAAGCGGTACGCAGTGGACTGCAAGTCGCCGGTGATGTCTTGGGTGGTACGGCACTCAAAGAAGCACTGAAACGGCGGGCCAAAGAAGCGAGAGGCGTCTTGGTCGCCAAAGCACAACGCACCGTAGGGAATAAAAGACCTGCACCACCGAGACCACGCACCAGTCGACGACCGAGCCAGTGACGACGCACATCGAAGACCCAGGATATCTTTTCTTAAAACATGTCCTTGATCCACGCAGAGTCCTGCCCCTCCACCAACAGTGAATTTTGATTTGTGGACCGTCCCGCCCACACAGACCAGTGCCGAAAAAGGATTATGGGTGGAGCATCTCCCGCTCTCCAGCATCAACGGAACAGGGCCCATCGAGTTCACCATCAGTAATGCGGATACGGCCTATGTGGATTTAGCCCATACATACTTGTAGGTGAAAGCCAAGATCGTCAATGGGGATGGCTCCAGAATCGTCGACCAAGCAACGGTGGACCCGACGAATCTCTGGTTGCACTCTATGTTTCAACAGGGGGATATTTTCTCAGCGACAAACTCATCAGTGACTCAACCAACACGTACCCCTATCGAGCCTACATCGAGACGCTGTTGTCGTATGGACGAGAGGCTAAACAATCTCAGCTGACAGCCGCTTTATTCCACCAGGACACAGCCGAGCACATGGGCGCAGAGAACGACAATGAGGGATATAGCAAACGGAAGGCTTTCACCGCGAACGGCGTCTCGGTGGATCTCATGGGTCGACTGCACGCAGACATTTTCATGCAAGACCGGTACCTCTTGAACAAGATCCCCATCAAAATCCGATTAATACGGGCGCCTCCGACCTTCGCCTTGATGGCCACTAACGTAGAGGGGCATGTAGTCGACTATAAGATCGTCATCCAAGACGCAGTCCTGTATGTCCGAAAAGTGAACCGAATCCAGCCGTTCAAATGGGACACATGAAAGCCTTGGAAACAAAACCAGCCCAGTACCCTATCCGACGTGTGCAAACCAAAGTGTTCTCTGTGTCTGCTGGAAATATGAATGTCTGCTGGAAATATGAACGCCAACAAAGAAAACCTGTTCCTGGGGGAACTACCCAAACGATTGATCCTGGCCTGTGTGGAAAATACCAGTTTCAGCGGAGCCTACCCAGAGAATCCGTTTGACTTTAAACATTTCGCCATCAATTTTGTGGCCCTGCATGTGGATGGACAACAGGTCCCAGCCACCGCCTTAACACCGAACTTTGGGCGCGGGAATTTCATTCGAGCCTATCAGAGCCTGTTTACAGCCACCGATGAAATCAACCAGGACGATTTTGACAACATCATTCAAATGGAAAAGGCTCGCAACGTCCTGTGTGACTTTGCTACCTAACATGGATACAGACCAGATAACCACTGTGCTGGAGAATGACCCAGGGACACGCATGGTCTTTCAAGGGGTGTTCGCCCGAGATGTGTTCCCATTAGATCGTATGTATCCTGCTGCTTACGTTCTCAACACGGACCCGATGGATGGGCCCGGTGAACATTGGGTGGCCGTGTACTTGACAGAACAGCAGGGCCTGCCAACCCTCCATCCCGATTTAACAGACTCCATGGATCAAGGCACAGGAACAGTCAAACGTTGCAAAGCCTGACCAGTAGCGTGTGCGGACAATATTGTTTGTTTTGCCTGTACCATCAATGCCGGGGAAGAACCGTATCTACCATCGTACAGATGTTTGACGAGTACCCCAAGCCCGAGAACCGAGATGTACTCGTATATGACTGGGCCGCCCATCATTTCAATGTACAAGCCCCGTCCTGGGCTTAAGTTCTTTCACGAAAAGCCCCCTGTTCTGGGCTTAAGTTCTATCGATTTCAATGTACAAGCCCCCTGTTCTGGGCTTTAGTTTTCACGTGGTTGTTCTCACGTTGTTGTTGTTATTTATTGTTGAATAAAAACAAAATGAGATCTCACCAAAAAAACCCTGTCTTGTGTGTTTTCTATATGAGCATAATGCATGAAGGCTATGGCAGACATGTGGGGATTCGGTCAAACTGGCCTTGAACACCGTTGAGAAAGTAGCCAATCAGTGGCCTAGGATGGGGCCAAATGTAACCAATCAATGTCCAGAAAACAATGCAAGAGCACTGCAGTAAAATAGAGAGCCAATGAAATCAGCCCACAGACCAAGTACATGTTTTGGTCTAGGTTAAGAGCGGGCATTCCAGCACAAAAATGTTGACGAGGAGTTACAAGTTACAAGAGCAACAAGTGGAGTGAAAAAACTATAGAGGTTCGAGGTGCGGATAAAGACCAGGAAGACGGCGAGTGGAGATTCCAACACATATCGATTAAGTTTATTACTATAAGTTCCATGGTTTCATGTATTTTTTCGTGCCAATACGGTTCTGGGAAAAACTGAGGGTTCCCCGTTGGTCATTTAACATGGGGAATATTGTCGGGGACCCTGTGCATTCCATGGGTGCTTCGGGAGGGCGGATAAAGGCTATCTATTGGCCTGGAGAGGGCCGAAAATTGTCGGAAGGGGGACCTTCGACCTTTTGACCTGGATGTGACCTTTGATCTTTAGACCCGAAATTCACTCGCGCACTTCCGATGATGCCGCGCAGGCGTGCGTCTGGATAACGCGCGCGCTGCGGCCGGGCCGGGCCGGGCCGGGCCGGGCCGGGAAGGGTTGATAGGAGTTTTCCCCTGTTTTAGGGGTAAAGTCCGTGTTCCGCTTTTTATATCTTCGGGGACAAATCCTCATTTTACATGCACCACCCGATTGACTTGATAGGCAGACCCCAATAAGCCCGGGGACCGATATTCGCTCTTTGGGATAGGGTTGATAGGGGTTTTCCTCTGTTGTAGGGGTGAAGTCCGTGTTCCGCTTTTTATATTTTCGAGACAAATCCTAAATTTACATACACCCACTCCCCCACCCTATCTCTCTCAGCAGGCCCCTATAAGCCAGGGACCGATATTAGCCCTTTGGGATAGGGTTGATAGGAGTTTTCCCTCATTGTAGGGGTGAAGTCCGTGTTCCGCTTTTTATATTTTCGGGGACAAATCCTCATTTTACATGCACCCACCCATGACTTGATAGGCAGAACCCTATAAGCCCGGGGACCGATATTCGCCCTTTGGGATAGGGTTGATAGGGGTTTTCCTCTATTGTAGGGGTAAAGTCCGTGTTCCGCTTTTTATATTTTCGGGACAAATCCTAATTTTACAGACACCCACTCCCCCACTCTAACTCTCTCAGCAGGCACCGATAAGCCCGGGGGACCGATATTAGCCCTTTGGGATAGTGTTGATAGGAGTTTTCCCCTATTGTAAGGGTAAAGTCCGTGTTCCGCTTTTTATATTTTCGGGATAAATCCTAATTTTACATGCACCCACCCATGACTGAATGGCCCTGGAGAAACGCTTCACTTTGACACCTCACTCGACCCAATCAGTCCACTAGGGGCCCCTCTCGCCCCTGAAGATACGAAAACCCACGTATTTGGGACTACTTTCTGTCCGCGGAGGCACACCGCATCACCGCCAGACCGCATCACCGCGAATGAATACATGCCCCCAAGGCCACGCAGACCGGAAGTGACGTCATACTTGCGCAAAACACTCCTGCGCACACCTTCCCATGACCTCCCCAAACCTGCGCAGAAAAACCTGCGCACTCGTCCAACCCTGATCGAATCGGTCTTTTGTATACTACTTTTCTAGCTTATCATATTAGAGTCATTTTGAAACTATCTGCATACTCCCTGAGCAGTGAATCATGACTAAAATAAACATGACGGCCATGTGGGGGTGCAGAAAAGTGATGTTTTCGTTATTTTTCTTCAAAATATTTGTGGGAATAACCTGCGGGATTATTATTTACCGATTTATCTATTTTTCTTAATTGCGAAGAAATTAAATAAATTTAAAAAAAAAAAAAACTGAAAATCTGACTGAAAAATCGACCAGAATAATCAGAACGGCCATCTTTGAATTTGTTCCATTTTCTGATAGAGCTTGACCCAGGGTATAGTTAGTGTAACGGTTAACCGTTTGTGTAGAGAACAGTTTGAATATGGAGGGTGACCCAGAATGGAATGCGGGGAACGACCTTGACATGTATCGTCAGCGAGGAACAAGGCAGTGTACGGAAATGGAGTCCCCCGTATTTCTCGTTTACCAGAGCAAGATAGAAGTGGCCTTTTACGTGGAATATTCTCTACAGGTTCTAGATTGGGATGCCGTTCTAGTTTATAGACTATGAACTGTAATTTCGCTGTGAGAGACGATCTTTCATTGCAGGCGAAACGTCTCCGTTCGCGAGGAAACTTCCTGTGGGGACTTTTCGAGTGCGGAGAGTGCACACACTATATATTGAGGTGCAGACATTTCAAGCGAGAGCAGACCGAAAAGACAGATCTGGAGAAAGCACGCCAGAGATAATAGAGCCAATCTCTCCTACCGTTATTCGACGACATATCGTGCAGCCCGTGAGTTCGGCGACCGGGTCGCAGAAAGGTCGCAGACGGTCGCATAGACGCTGTACGGGTGTGAAAGAGGCCACAAAGAGTACAGCCAGTACAGAGAAGACAAGGCACAGTACAGACGGGCTTCTTCTCCCGGGAAACGTCGATAAATCGTGGAATCGGAGAGCCCGGCGACCGGGTCGCAGGAGGTCGCAGAAAGGTCGCATAGACGCTGGACGGGTGCGAAAGAGACCACAAAGATTACAGACAGTACAGAAAAGACAAGGCACAGCACAGACGGGCTTCTTCTCCCGAGAAACGTCGATAAACCGTGAAACCTGACAGACCTGCGACCGGGTCGCGGAAGGTCGCAGACGGATTGCGACCGGGTCGCAGAAGGTCGCAGACGGATTGCGACCGGGTCGCAGAGGCTTGCGACCGGATCGCAGAGGCTTGCGACCGGGTCGCAGAGGCTTGCGACCGGGTCGCAGAGGGTCGCAGCGAGTCGCTAGCAGCGGTTTACAGACAGTAATGATGCTACATCGGTACCAGATGTAATGATAACACAATATATACCCAAGTAGTTGTTGTGACGGCCACGGAGGACGAGCTGTACGTGTTTCTTACCTGGGGAGTCGTCGTGAAGTTGTGTAGCCACGGGTCGTGTCTATAGACGGGTCGCAGCAGCCGTGAGGGTTGAGACGCCGTGCTATACCTACCTGTGCGGGAAGCAAACTGGTGAGCTGACAAGTTAGGGTCAGGCTCCGACGACTGGGGGTGAAGAAGACGACGGGCTGCCACATCCGTGGAGAGGCTCCAACGACTGGGGGTATATATTGAGAGAGCGTTACAGCCGTAACGTTCCGACGACTTGGGGTGAAGAAGACGACGGGCTGCCACATCCGTGGAGAGGCTCCAACGACTGGGTGTCGTGTATTGAGAGAGCGTTACAGCCGTAACGTTCCAACGAAAGAAGAAGACGACTTGCGACCGGGTCGCAGAAGGTCGCAGACGGGCTGCGGCCGGGTCGCAGAAGGTCGCAGAGGCTTGCGACCGGGTCGCAGAGGGTCGCAAATACAGTTATCGTGTGGGGAAAGGGCTAGCAACCAGGCCGCCCTTGATTACGTATGACGGGAGAGGTGAAGGGCCAGCAGCCAGGCCGCCCTTATACCCCGAAGAGAAGGGCCAGCAACCAGGCCGCCCTTATCGCGTACCCCTACATATTTAAAGCATAACTGTAACTGTAAATTTATATGCACACACTCTCTTATATTATTTGTATATAACATCATGTTTATTTGCATACACTCTCCTAGTGTTTGTACATATATGTAAATATTATTCTACTGCATAACGTTACATCTCCTTAGACATTCTGTCTAAGCCACGCGGTTCTACGCTATTATCTGTAATCGCGTATACTATTTGTGCAGAATATACCATAATAGACCTTTACATCAGCGTCAGTCATCCTTGTAGGGTTGTGATCATCTCTTCGATCCCCGGATCTCTACTAGTGAAGGGGTTAACTACGGTGACGGCCAGAATGCCAGTGGGCAATCTCGGTTATTGATTCGTTGTCAGGTAGGCACCACGACTGGTCCTGCTCGTACACGTTACACGTGGAAAACTGGTGGCAGCGGTGGGATCTGGCCTGATCTACAACAGAAGAGAACAACCGACTACTAGAGATGACCGACAACGACGTACCGACAACGCCATATAACCATGAGTTCTCCAGCGACAACACCGAGACGTCCGGACATAGCGGGTCTACGGGCTATCCTACAGGGGAGGGAGCTATCGAGGATGGGGTCACCTGTTCCAGCCACTTTGAGGACGACAGAAGACGTGAGGCCGGTAGAAGCACCGTCCGAGCTGTCAACGCCCGCCATCGTCGAGACCGAGACCTCGTTGACCAATCGAGTGGTATTAGAGAGCCTCCAAAGCTTACAGGCACAGATGCATACCATGCAGGCGACCTTCAATCAGACGATGGTAGGGTCCCCAGAATACACCTCCAGACCTAGGATAGAAGGGGAGAGTACTACCAGAACCTCCATGGACCAGCCTATACGGGAACAGACGATTGGCGACCGGGTCGCAGAGGGTCGCGACCGGGTCGCAGAGGGTCGCGACCGGGTCGCGGGGGCTTGCGACCGGGTCGCAGAAGGTCGCGACCGGGTCGCAGAAGGGCGGCATTCAGCGGCCGAGGAGAGGGGACATCCAGCCACCGCCGTGGTTAAGACAACGGGGGCAGAGGCAACCACGTTTACTTCCCGCGAGGAAGTGCGCCTTTCAGCGGCTGACACTAGTGGGACGGCCACAGTTACGACCATGCCCCCTTCCCGTAAGATGTGGGTTAAGGCTTCGACCTATGATGGGGGTACGCCCTGGAGAGATCACCTGGTACATTTTGAGCATTGCGCAGCCTTGAACCGGTGGACGCCGGAAGAGAAGGGACAGCACTTGGCCGTCTCCCTGCGGGGGCCAGCACAACAGGTTCTCTCCAGTCTGAAGATGAAACCAGGGGAGGCAAATTTCATCTGCCTACGTGATGCCTTGGAGAGACGCTTCGCACCGCCTAACCAAACAGGGTTGTATAAGTCCAAGCTGAAGTCAAGGCGACGCCAGAGGGGAGAAGGTCTACCCGAACTGGGCCAAGCTCTGGTGAGGCTCAGCCAGATGGCCTACCCCGACGCCGGTGATGAGGTCCAAGACACCCTGGCCCGTGATCAATTCTTTGAGGCAATTGAAGAAGACCTACGGTTTAAAGTGTGGCAGAGCCGCCCGAAGTCCCTAGACGAGGCTGTCCATGCCGCAGTGGAGGTAGAGGCCTTCCAGGACGCCCAGCGTCGACGTCCCGATCCCACGGCAAGAGCCGCTGCAGGAGAAGATATACCGGCTGACGTTCCTGAGGAGGATGAGGACGCACAGGCCCGACTGCGAGCAGAGATTGCTACCCTGATGGAAGAATATAAGAGGCGCTTTCCGGGACGGGGACGCTCAAGTTCAAGGCGGGGGCAGAGGGCGGGACGACAACCACGACGGGGATGTTGGAGGTGCGGAGAAGACGGCAATTTTAGGGCGGCGTGCCCTAGACGTTCACCCTTTCTGCCCCCGAGACGATCGTCCGGGTCCGGGAACCCACCAAAGCCCCAGGGACCCAAGCCTGCGCTTCATACCCAGGGAGAAGCAGGGATATACCTACCCGCGTCTATCGGGCCGGTGAAGGTGATGTGCTGCGTGGACTCCGGAGCATCTATCTCAGCCGCCGGATATGGGAACAGCTTGACCCAGATGTGAAACCAGTCCTTCGAGACTCCCGGTACCAGTCCATCAAGGTGGCTGACGGTTCCCATATGCCTTTACTCGGAGAGGAAGACTTCAGGATATCGATCCGTGGGACGGTGTGGAAGCACACGCTGGTTGTGGGAGATTTGTCCATCGACGCCATCTTGGGATACGACTTCCTGTATCGCCACGGCTGTATTCTTGACGCAAGAGGCCATCGATTGAAGCTGGGGGGCAAGTACCTGCAATGCGAGGTTGTAGGAAGTTTCGATTGTTATCGTTTGGCCCTGGCTGAGACCATCACCATACCGCCTAGAACCCAGATGCTTGCCCCGGCCAGGGTGCAACTGAGCGTGCAGCCCAGTGGACCTGATGTCGTGGGGCGGCTCTGCTAGCCGCCTATGTAATTCTGTGTACCCATCCAGGTATCAGAGCGGGAAGGGGGTCGCGAGGATCGCGGCCGGAACCCCTACAGTGCGCCCGCCCGCGACGGACCTGGAGGGAAACCTACTGGACCTAATGTCGTGGTGGCCCGGCCAGACCGCCGGGGGGCGGCCACCTTGTAATTTCGCCGGCCCTGATGGCCAGTAATTGGCGAGGAATTTTTGTGTAGATTGATTCGAACTGTACAACTGGAACTGTAGAACTACCCTGGACTGTGGAACGTCATGACCTGGGAAGGCGGGGCAGTGTAACGATTAACCGTTTGTGTAGAGAACAGTTTGAATATGGAGGGTGACCCAGAATGGAATGCGGGGAACGACCTTGACATGTATCGTCAGCGAGGAACAAGGCAGTGTACGGAAATGGAGTCCCCCGTATTTCTCGCTTACCAGAGCAAGATAGGAGTGGCCATTTACGTGGAATATTCTCTACAGGTTCTAGATTGGGATGCCGTTCTAGTTTATGGACTATGAACTGTAATTTCGCTGTGAGAGACGATCTTTCATTGCTGGCGAAACGTCTCCGTTCGCGAGGAAACTTCCTGTGGGAACTTTTCGGGTGCGGAGAGTGCACACACCATATATTGAGGTGCAGACATTTCAAGCGAGAGCAGACCGAAAAGACAGATCTGGAGAAAGCACGCCAGAGATAATAGAGCCAATCTCTCCTACCGTTATTCGACGACATATCGTGTAGCCCGCGAGGTCGGCGACCGGGTCGCAGAGAGGTCGCATAGACGCTGTACGGGTGTGAAAGAGGCCACAAAGAGTACAGCCAGTACAGAGAAGACAAGGCACAGTACAGACGGGCTTCTTCTCCCGGGAAACGTCGATAAATCGTGGAATCGGAGAGCCCTGCGACCGGGTCGCAGGAGGTCGCAGAAAGGTCGCATAGACGCTGGACGGATGCGAAAGAGACCACAAAGATTACAGACAGTACAGAAAAGACAAGGCACAGCACAGACGGGCTTTCGCTGTGAGAGACGATCTGGATGCTAGAACTTGGGTCAGTGTTTCCGTTTGGTTTAAATGATAATGTCAGTGGGTTCGGCAATGCTACAAACCGCCGTTCAAATATATCCAACATTACCCAACTATTTAAACCCCATCAACGCAGACATCGGAGCCATGGTTGGCGAAAGTTTAATAGTTCGATGATTCACGATCATATCATTTTAAATTACTTAGTGGGTTTAACTAACACACCCAATAGTATACATAGCTTACGTACAGTTCTGTATGCGTTACCTCTGAGAGCTTTAGTTCAAATAGCCAGAGATATACAACAATCTGCGTCTTCAGGAAATATAATACTATCAAAAATCATTAAAGTATGTCAAGATATAGAGTATTTTCGGTTGTATCGTCCAGTGAACATAATCGAAACATCTCAAGATCGGCTTTTCTTGAAGCTCAACTACTTAGATAAAGGACTGGATATCATTAATTTACGCAACGCTGTATCAAACTATTTTAAGTTCACAGAACCTCCTTGCATTTCATATAAGTACACTAAATCTATAGCCACCAAAATATTGAATTACTCCAATGCTGTCCAGGAGTTTGACTGGAACTTATACACGTCAGGAGGCTATAGTTGTGATTGTGAATCGTCAAGCTTTATCTATACACCATGCAAACATATTGTGACTGGCGACCTTGATGTGGTGAGTGATAAGGATCTGAAATTGCTCCTGATGAAAGGACCTAAATATAGAGAGCCAAGAAGAATAAATCTGAAGGCCGACCAGAAGATAGTCCTGTCTGCATTGGAACAGTACGTTATTGATTGGTCTAAGCGAGAAAAAGTTGAACCTACAGTACTCGCTGATTGGCTGGACCTCACCAAGAGCAAGGTCGTTGAAACAATCCGCCATATTGACAGAAGTACTCTTCCCCAAGCAAAACAAGTACTGAGAAACTTCAATTCGCAAGAAGTCCTAGCAAATCTCCAGAGTAAATTCGTCATAGTCCCAGCAGACAAAGCTCCGAATAATATAATATTCATATGTAAATATTACTATTACCAGGTGCTGGTTAAAGAATTGAGTGTAGACATATCTTCATCAAATACGTCTACTTACTCCCAAACTGTATTTACTCTGGAAGATTTATTTAACAATCACAAAAAGTTTCTCAGGGAAAGAGGTATTCGTCTTCCAACCAATCATAACGACATACCAAAAATATACTGGACTCCCAAAATGCATAAATCACCATACAAAGCTAGATTCATAGCTGGTTCTAGAAGCTGCACCACCAAGCTTCTTTCAACCCTATTGACGAGGGCCCTTCAGGAGGTAACAGCATTTTGGGAAAGGTATTGCGCCATTATTTCTAAGAACTCTGGCGTTGAATGTATGTGGATATTGAAAAACTCAAAATGTCTTACGGAAGAACTTGATGCTAAAGGTCACATACCGTACAGACATGTATCCACATGGGATTTCTCGATTCTCTATACTACAATACCTCATCAGGACCTTATTGACCGTCTAAGTTCATTAATAGTATCTGTGTTCAAGAAAACTGATCGTAGATATATTAATGTCAGAAGCCATAAAGCATTCTTTGGCTCTACTACATACAAGAGATATCATTCATGGGATGTTTCTTTGTTTATAGAGTTGTTTGAATTTCTCATTAAAAATATCTATGTGAAATTTGGCAACACAATATATCAGCAGCATATAGGTATTCCAATGGGTACTAATTGTGCACCCCTGTTGGCTGACCTGTATCTGTTCTCTTATGAATATGACTATATACAGGAGCTTTCAAAAACCGATCCATTCAAAGCCCGTTCCTTCTCATTCATCAAACGCTATATAGACAATCCTCTCGCTGTGGATAATCGCTATATAAATGACGCAGTAAAGGATATATATCCACCTTCACTGGATTTGAAGGAAACTACAGATAGCCCTACAGGCACATCATATTTAGATCTATATCTCTATAAAAATGAATCGGGCATTCTCTCTCGTCGACTTTATGACAAAAGAGATGATTACAATTTCGACATCGTAAACTATCCCTTTCTGGACAGCAATATTCCAGTGGGACCTGCATATGGCGTATACATATCTCGCTTAGTAGCATTTGCTAGATCCTGTGTTAAATGTGACGATTTTAATCAACGTCACAAAACATTGTTGCAGAAACTTATAAAACAGGGCTATTCCACCAAGCGCCTCCACTCAAAGTTTCTCAAATTTGGCGATACATATCGCATGCTGATAGCAAAATACGAACGTAGCGTGCAAGATCTATGGCGCTACGTTTCGTAACTTGTGTCTAATTCCGCTTAACCCGGGGCTAGGGGCCGTATGAACCCATGTACTTCAAGATCCTCATGGTACTCATATGAACAGTCACAATCAAAGCGTGACTGAGATACATCATTTTTTAGATGACGACTTTACTAACGAATATTATGGATTAAGAATACTGATCAGCGATACGGATTTGATATTTCTGGAACATCATGATGTCTTGCCGGCATCATTGAAAACTGTTGACCGCTTCTCTCTTGCAGGAAACAAGCCTACGTTTATGTATACTATGATTGTCTTTTTGAATTAGGTGCTAATACTGTTATATGGAAAATGGAATAGGTCTTTGGATTATGGACGCGGATATTCTCTAATGGACGACGGCTGGATTATGAATGACGGGCTAGACGCTTGTAATTCTTCTCCCGAGAAACGTCGATAAACCGTGAAACCTGACAGACCTGCGACCGTGTCGCAGACGGATTGCGACCGGGTCGCAGAGGGTCGCAGAGAGTCGCCAGCAGCGGTTTACAGACAGTAATGATGCTACATCGGTACCAGATGTAATGATAACACAATATATACCCAAGTAGATGTCAGGCTCCGACGACTGGGGTGAAGAAGACGACGGGCTGCCACATCCGTGGAGAGGCTCCAACGACTGGGGGTATATATTGAGAGAGCGTTACAGCCGTAACGTTCCGAGGACTTGGGGTGAAGAAGACGACGGGCTGCCACAGCCGTGGAGAGGCTCCAACGACTGGGTGTCGTGTATTGAGAGAGCGTTACAGCCGTAACGTTCCAACGAAAGAAGAAGACGACTTGCGACCAGGTCGCAGAAGGTCGCAGACGGGCTGCGACCGGGTCGCAGAAGGTCGCAGAGGCTTGCGACCGGGTCGCAGAGGGTTGCAAATACAGTTATCGTGTGGGGAAAGGGCTAGCAACCAGGCCGCCCTTGATTACGTATGACGGGAGAGGTGAAAGGCCAGCAGCCAGGCCGCCCTTATACCCCGAAGAGAAGGGCCATCAACCAGGCCGCTCTTGTCGCGTACCCCTATATATTTAAAGCATAACTGTAACTGTAAATGTTTATTCACACACTCTCTTATATTATTTGTATATAACATCATGTTTATTTGCATACACTCTCCTAGTGTCTGTACATATATGTAAATATTATTCTACTGCATAACGTTACATCTCCTTAGACATTCTGTCTAAGCCACGCGGTTCCACGCTATTATCTGTAATCGCGTATACTATTTGTGGAGAATATACCATAATAGACCTTTACATCAGCGTCACTCATCCTTGTAGGGTTGTGATCATCTCTTCGATCCCCAAATCTCTACTAGTGAAGGGGTTAACTACGGTGACGGCCAGAATGCCAGTGGGCAATCGCGGTTATTGATTCGTTTTCACGTAAGCACCACGACTGGTCCTGCTCGTACACGTTACAATAGAATGACTCTCGCGTGTGACATGAGAAAGGTTTAAGAACTATAGTGGGGAAAAAGGTCTCCCAACACAAGAAGAAAAAGGCACGTCTCGGTGCATCTTAGTTCCGTTGGTCGCTTCCGTACTGGGCGGACTTTCGAGTCGGTGATGGAACATAGGACAACGAATGGCAATCGAACGACGTCTTCTCTAAACCCTGTAATCCCCGTACCCGATCCTGCTTACTGTGAGAACGTTGAGCTCGCTCGATGAGGACATGTGCCAGATTTACAACGACAGGATTTAAGACACTGTTAGAAAGTACAACAACACAGCCATGGTACACCATGTACGAGTACAAATCAAAGGAAGAGCTCTGCTGTGAAATAGAGTGCCAGTGAAATTGTCTCACAGACCAGTTACATGCATTGGTCTATCAGAAGGGCGGGCATTCCAGTTTAAACTTTAGACAAGCATGAATCATGGCCAGTTGTATCTACAAGAGCGGAGGGCGAGATGACAAAACAAGACAGAATGAGGAGCCGGGAGAGAAAGATTAGGAAGGCGATGAGAACGTCCACCGGGACTGTCCGGCGACCGATGCAATCCTCTGAGGTGATCGTGATAGACAAAAGTCGACTTAGTGCAGAACGGATTATGGAGTGAATAATTCCGAAAGACTGAAACCACACCCCTGACTGCGAGAGAGAGACCGCACCACAACCACCACCACCACCCGCTAATCACTGGTACAACTCGGCATCAACCGGGCAGTAAATCGGCCCATGCCTCCAGTGGATTCTCTCCAAACAGTGAGAAACACTCTAAAATCGTTGGAATGCCCTTTTATGGGGCCAAGCATTCTTTACGAAAGAGAACTTCTCTCAAAGCACTATTTTCAACTTTATTTATGGTGTTGTTGTGGTCTAAAAACGCTACCATGACACTATCTTGACATATTTGGACCAAATTTAGCCCACAAACACTCTCCTTTGGAACCGAACATGCACTATCTCTACTACTCATCCCGTGTGCACGTGCTTCTCATCGGACCTACGCCGATCAGGACCTTTTACACAAGGAGAGCTCATTTCTCCCCCACATGCCTACCCCTATGGGCTAGCTAAAAGCTTTATAGGCAGGCACCGACATTGTCTTCTCTCTAGTACTCTTCAACTGCGCATTCGCGTATCACCGATCTATCTCCCACAGGGTTGAGACGAATATTACGGATTTTCACAGCGTACCGAAGGCGACATGTTATAAAACCATTCTACATATGTACCACTATGTGTGGGTCATTTTTACCATAATAATTAGCATTTGTATAACTGAGTGGTCTAAGAGGTCAATCTTGATTGCTGGTCCACGCATGTGAGGGCGTAGTTTCGAATCCCACTCCTGAAACTTGTTGTAATGTCATTGTACATATGCACCGCTAGATATGGATCATTTTGACCATGATAGCCAGATTTGTCACGCTGGCCGAGTAGACTAAGGCGCCAGTCTCAATATACGGGATATTTTCTTCGTCGGGGGTAGGAGTACACTGGTTTGCACATACAGACGTGGTTTCCAATCCCAATCCTGAAAAGCACCATTTTACTGATCACAATAACCAAATTCACTATGCCCTACCCACAGTACCCAATGACGCATGCCTGGGTCGATGAGTCGCATGTGGGTAAAACGCATGTGCATCGCTAATCCCCTGCCCACCATACCCTAGGTCCACGCCTTGGTTGAGTGAAACCCTGATGTCTCTCGCCCCTCTGTGTCTTGGCCGGCATGCGTACCCCGTATCCACAGAACGAGCTAGCCATCTCATCACAGAGTCAAGTCTACTGCATCAATCAGTACCGTGCCAGTGGGTACCGAACTAGTGGGCACCCCGTACTTTAGAAGCCTACCAAACGTACCATGATCTGTGAACCGTATGTGTACAATAAGGAATCCGACTGGGGATGACTGATACACACACCAAGGCATGTTCAGATTTGTTTACCGGACGATCCGTGCCAGAAGATCAGGTGACCGGAAGTGATGTTATCACTGGGATTCTTATGACCGGAAGCTGCGTATCCGGAAGAGTAGCGTGACCTAAGGGTGCACTATATAGATTCGTAGCAATGGCACCGGTCTAGTTTCATAATAGGGTAGACCGTCCTTTTTCTGTTACACCATGATTCTTCTTGCCTTCTTGAGAGCTTATAGTTATAGGCGATAAGCCAGGGACAGCTTTTGGAGGTTTAATTCACACATCTGACAAGAAATTATAACTGCATGTTTTGATAGTAGGTACCTAGATACACCTTCCAAGATATGGACAACAACGGCGATATTGAGCAAAAATGACACATAAGTGACATGTGGAAAAGTGCCTTATTTTCGGGTGTAAGGGTATTCAAATGGTAAAGCTATATTTCAACTGAAAGAGCAAGTCAAATGGTATTCAACTGTATTTTTTTTAATTTTTGGAATTTATTTTAACGCAGAAATATTTAACCAAATGTTGTGCTACCGTCAAATTTACCAAACTCCAGGAAAGTGCCATTGTATTGTCACGTGACCTATTCTAGCCAATCAGAGTAAAAGTACGTAAAACAGTGTGACGTAAGCTTGAGGCAGAACATGTGAAAGCATCATGGAGCTGCGTGCTCTGAAGTGCATAGAAAAAACACACAAACATATGGGGCCTAAATTGCAGTTTGGTTAGTAAAAATTGGCAAGAATGACTTTAAATACTAAATAGCTCATACCATTTTCATTTCTAGTTGCCATAGCGCGGCTTTGTTCGCTCTCCCAACAGCAAAGACACTCGATCTCTGCCGTAAGCCGTTGATGAGAGCAGTGTGTACACCCGACACCATACTAAATTTTCCATGCGGGTTTATGTCTTCATTTAGTCGCCTGTCTCGCTACTAGAGCTGCTAACATCCCCTCTGCTCTGCTTCCGTATCTGCATGAGCGTTTCGGCTCGAATTGGTAGCCCTGAAGACCAAACGCAGCTTCCTCGTCGCTTTCACTGCTGGAATCGGAACTGCCGCTCGTCGACATGATTTCACTCAATTTCGACTGAAGACTCCGTGCTGCACGTATATTACCCGAACAGACAGAAGAGCTCCATGCCTTGACCCTACGTCATATCCGCCTCCTGGATACAATACGATGGCTGCACTCTGAGGACTGCGAATTCGCGATTCAAAATGATTAGTACTCCTTAAAAAAAAAAAAAAAATGAAGAAAAAAAAAATCTTTTGGGTTCTATTTGCTGAGTTGTTTTAATATGTATCAAAGGCAACAAAACCCGAACTTTTCAATTTAACTTAATATATTTGGTATACTTTGAAAGCCATACGATTGGTCTTACCTGACTGAATTTGGATTTTCATTTGTTCCTAAATTATGTCAGGTCATTACTTACTTTCTTCTTCAAAATCGATATATCCCTAAACTGGAGAGCCGTAGAGATTTCCAGACCACTATTGTAAACGTTTGAACCTGATTATATTGAAGAATAATGACTTGGGCAGTTTTTAAGCCTAACTCTGACCACTTGCCCTGATATATTGCGACAATCACCTTGTTTAAGTGTCATAATAATTCATAATAATTAAACAACTCTAAATTTAAGGGGGTAGAGTCATTCACATGGCCATATATTATTTTATATTTTACAGTACTTAATGTTTTTTTTTTATAGTCATAGGATATGTCTTCCTAAAACTTCGAACTTTTTGTGATTCGTCTGAATTGAGGTCAGTAAAGATCAAGAGGTCACGGCATACAAATCCACACAGGCTGCAATCGAAGAGCTCGTTGATGCCCATTTATTTGCCACCATTCCTTAGATTAACCACTGGGGAGTGAGGTTCATGAAACTGGTGATGATGTGCTTCAATGTGTGCACGAGCAGCACTCGCCGACAATTTCCAACATGGCGGTCATCTCATCATCGGAATTCCACTTTTTGTTAGAATACGGCTTATCGATTGGCCATTCTTGTGTGGCAACTTGTGTGTTAGGGCCAAGATGACTATCAGTTCTCTGTTCCAGAAACATATCGGCAACTATAAGACAGTTTGATATCAAACCATTACTTTTGGTGACCATTTAGTTTAAAGAGTGGTCCCAGGATTTGTTTTTGTCCAAAATGTCATAGAATGAGACTGGTGCAGCCATTATATACGATAGTAAAACTACACCACAGTTAAACTAATGGTGACCTGCCAAAATTGACCCAAGTTACCTTAGTACTTGTATCATGATGGTACGCAGTAATTGTGAAACCATGGTATGCCATGGTACAACCATGACAAGTCCATGGTACAGCATCTTACAATTGTCCCAGTGTATCAAGGTGCACACCGGCACATTTTCCCGGTAGAATGGGAACTGTTTTGATAGCTGAATATAGTCCTATACCATTGCCTAATGTAAAATCATTATTATTCACAAAATACCTTCTTATCATAGTGCATTTCCGATCAGTTCCCACGAGAAATGCATACACAAATGAATTGCGGTTTTCTAGAACCCTTCGATTCTATGAGCCAAAACTGAATACGCCGTGAGTAGTAGGGAAAGGACGGATAGGCTTACGTTTTCCAGGGAGGAAACTCTTGGTGCCCTTTTTTCCAGGTTAAAGGTATAGGGAACTCCCCGTCATCTCCCCAAAGAGACCGAAAGCTACCTCCAACACAGGAGAGTTCCAATCTAGGGGGCGCCACCAGCTCAAGGTCACTATAGTTCCGGCAAAGGGCCCCTGGGCTTGTATTCTTCCGCGGTGATGCGGTCTGGTGGTGATGCGGTCGCTGGAAAAAGCTTCCGCGGAGAAAAAGTAGTCCCCAGACTTCAAATACGCTGCATGGTCCGATTGGGTCGTATGAGGTATCAATGTGAAGCCTATGTGAAGGCGCATCCGACGGGTTGGGTGTGGGGTTGAAATATCGTCATTCTGCGCATGCGCGGTGGACAAAGGGTATGGAAATAGACGTTTTGGGGTCTAGGTGGGCCACTAGTGGGTAGATAGAGTCGTATGAGATATCAATGTGAAGCATTCGTGAAGGCGCATCCGACGGGCTGGGTGTGGGGTTGAAATATCGTCATTCTGCGCATGCGCGGTAGACAAAGGGTATGGAAATAGCCGTTTTGGGGTCTAGGTGGGCCACTAATGGACCGATGGGGTCGAGTGAGGTATCAATGTGAAGCCTATGTGAGGGGGCATCCCACTGGGTGGATGTGGGGTCGGAATATCGTCATTCTGCGCATGCGCAATAGACCAAGCGTATGAAAATAGACGTTTTGGAATCTAGGTGAGCCACTAATGAGCCGATGGCGTTGAGTGAGGTATCCATGTGAAGCCTATGTGAGGGGGCATCCGATTGGACTAGTGTCTCGGCCGTTGTCCACATTCTGCGCATGCGCAGACAGGGAATTCTGAGAAAAGGGTGTGGAAATAGACGTTTTAGGGTTTAGGTGAGCCCCTAATGATCCTATGGTGTCGTATGAGGTCTTATTTTGAAGCTGTCGTGAGGGAGCATCCGCCTGGGCTAGTGTGCCGTTCGTTGTCAATAGTCTGCGCATGCGCAGTCTGGCCGTAGTATAAAAATAGACGTGTTGGGGTTTAGGTGGGCCACTGGTGGGCCGATGGGATCGAGTGAGGTATCAATGTAAAGCATACGTGAGGGAGTCTCCAACGGGCTGGGTGTCACGTGGAACAGACGTCATTCTGCGCATGCGCAGTAGAGAGAGTGTATGGAAATAGACGTTTTGGGGCCTAGGCGAGCCACTAATGGGCCGATGGAGTCGAGTGCGGTATCCATGTGAAGCCTAGGTGAGGGAGCAACCGCCTGGAGTAGTGTCTCGGCCGTTGTCCACATTCTGCGCATGCGCAGACAGGGAATTGTGGGAAACAGGTGTGGAAATAGACGTTTTTGCGGTCTAGGTGAATGGTCCGATGGAGTCGAGTGAGGTATCAAAGTGAAGCATTCGTGAAGGGGCATCCAGTCATGGATGGGTGCATGTAAAGTTAGGGGTATGACATCACTTCCGGTTTGGGTGAATGGGGCATGACCTTGGAACATGATAGGACATGTACCGACCTGGCTGTGTGGGGTTTTCCCGCCAAAATTTCGCTCACGTCTGCGCCTGCATCCGGGTATGCATGAGGGTCTGTGTGAATGGGGTGTGACCTGGGAACATGATAGGAATGCATGTACTGACCTGTCTGTGGGGTTTTTCCCGGCCCCGGCCCGGCCCGCCCCGGCCGCAGCGCGCGCGCGCGGGTTCTCCGGAAGTGCGCGGCATCACCGGAAGTGCGCGGGTGAATGTCGGGTCAAAAGGTCACATCCAGGTCCAAGGTCTCCCTTTCGGCAAGGTTCGGCAACAATGTTGCGGCATCGATATACAGAGCTTGAACCCTAAAAGGGGATTGTAAATTAACCTGGGAAGGATGGGCAGTTCCATTTGGACCAATCAGCGGTAGAGAAAAAGAGCCAATGAGCGATCGATAAAAATAACCAATGGACGGGTACTAGAATTTCGCTCACGTCTGCGCCTACATCCGGGTACTAGAATGCTTTCGCCTACGTCCGCGCCCACATCCGGGTTCTTGTACACCCGGGTAATGTTTTCTGGACATGGATGGGTTACCTTTGGCCCCATTCTAGGCCACTGATTGGCTAATACGGTGTTCAAAGCTAGTTTCATGCATTATACTCATATAGAAAACACACAAGACAGGGTTTTTTGGTGAGATCTCATTTTGTTTTAACCTGGGTAATGTTTTCTGGACATCGATGGGTTACCTTTGGCCTCATTCTAGGCCACTGATTGGCTAATACGGTGTGCAAAGCTAGTTTCATGCATTATACTCATATAGAAAACACACAAGACAGGGTTTTTTGGTGAGATCTCATTTTGTTTTTTATTCAGTAACAACAACAGCGTGAGAACAACCACGTGAAAACTTAAGCCCAGAACAGGGGGCTTGTGTACATTGAAAGAACTGAAGCCCAGAACGGGGCTTGTACATTGAAATGATGGACGGCCCAGTCATATACGAGTACATCGCGGTCCTCGGCCTTGGGGTACTCGTCAAACATCTGTACGTTGGTAGATCAGGTTCTGCCCCGGCATCGATGGTACAGGTAAAACAAGCAATATTGTCCGCACACGCTACTGGTCACGCTTTGCAACGTTTGACTGTTCCAACACCACGTGTCTGTGCCTTGATCCATGAAGTCTGTTAGATCGGGATGGAGGGGTGGCAGGCCGTACGGGTCAAAGTATTCGCCCTGCGCTTCTGTCAAGTACACGGCCACCCAATGTTCACCGGGCCGATCCATCGGGTCCGTGTTGAGAACGTAAGCAGCAGGATACATACGGTCTAATGGGAACACATCTCGGGCGAACACCCCTTGAAAGACCATACGTGTCTCTGGGTCATTCTCCAGCACGGTGGTCTGTATCCATGTTAGGTGGAGAAGTCACACAGGACGTTGCGCGCCTTGTCCACTTGGATGATGTTGTCAAACTCGGCGTTGCAGATCACATTGACGGTGGTCCCGAGGGCTCGTGCAAAGTGGATTTCCAACCGTAAATTGCCTTGCTTGGCCAGGGCCAGCGGATGGTCGTTCTCTAAGGTGGGGGTCAGATCGAATCAGAACAACGTGTATCCGTTCGCGTAGTTCTCCCGACTGATCATATTCCCTTCGTCCTGGTTGATTTGACCGGTGGCTGTAAACAGGCTCTGATAGGCTCGAATGAAACTCCTGCGCCCAAAGTTCGGTGTTAAGGCCGTGGCTGGCACCTGTTGTCCATCCACATGCAGGGCCACAAAATTGATGCCGAAATGTATAAAGTCAAACGGGTTCTCTGGGTAGGCTCCGCTGAAACTGGTATTTTCCACACAGGCCAGGATCAATCGCTTGGGTAGTTCCCCCAGGAACAGGTTTTCTTTGTTGGTGCTCATATTTCCAGCAGGCACAGAGAACACTTTGGTTTGTACACGTCGGATAGGGTACTGGGCTGGTTTTGTTTCCAAGGCTTTCATGTGTCCCAATTGAACGGCTGGATTCGGTTTCACTTTTCGGACATACAGGACTGCGTCTTGGATGACAATCTTATAGTCCGCTGCATGCCCGTCTACGTTAGTGGCCATCAAGGCGAAGGTCGGAGGCGCCCGTATCAGGCGGATTTTGATGGGGATCTTGTTCAAGAGGTACCGGTCTTGCATGAAGATGTCTGCGTGCAGTCAACCCATGAGATCCACCGAGGCGCCGTTCGTAGTGAAAGCCTTCCGTTTGTTATATCCTTCATTGTCCACCGTGTCCATGTGCTCGGCTGTATCCTGGTAGAATAAAGCGGCTGTCAGTTGAGATTTGTTTGCCTCTCGTTCATGCGACAACAGTGTCTCGATGTAGGCTCGATAGGGGTACGTGTTGGTCGAGTCACTGATGAGTTCGTCGCTGAGAAAAATATCCACCTGTTGAAACATCAAGTGCAGCCAGAGATTCATCGGGCCCACCGTTGCAGCCTGGATGATTCTGGAGCCATCCCCATTGACGACCTTGGCTTTCACATACAAGTACGTATGGGCTAAATCCACATAGGCCGTATCCGCATTACTGATGGTGAACTCGATGGGCCCTGTTTCGTTGATGCTGGAGAGCGGGAGATGCTCCACCCATAATCCTTGTTCGGCACTGGTTTGTGTGGGCGGCACGGTCCACAAATCAAATTCACTGTTGGTGGAGGGGCAGGATTCTGCGTGGATCAAGGACATGGTTAAGAAAAGATATCCTGGGTCTTCGATGTGCGTCGTCGCTGGGTCGGTCGTCGACTGGTGCGTGGTCTCGGTGGTGCAGGTCTTTTATTCCCTACGGTGCGTTGTGCTTTGGCCACCAGGACGCCTTTCGCTTCTTTAGCCCGCCGTTTCAAGACTTCTTTGGGTGCCGTACCCCCCAGACATCACCGGCCACTTGCAGTCCACTGCGTACCGCTTGTTTGCCGATCGCTTTCACTCCACGCGTCACCAAGGGCAGGAACGTCTTGACGATGCTCCCGAGTATGTTTCCCAACCCGCGACCTCGTTGCACGCGTGCACCGCTAAACACTGGAAAGCCACCGCCGGCCTGTTGGGCATAATAGTCCATATAGCTGCGTGCATCGCACTCGTAAGGGACCTTCATTATACAAAGTGGGGAGCACGTGCTTGTCGAAAATGAAGTGTCAGCACCACTTTTCCTAGTTCGAATGCCACCGGTCGTCCCGTGTCATCTCTTATATCCACCGTGATCGTGTTGATGTCGGTTTGTCGTACGGGTAGGTAGAGCATGTGAGTGAAACTGTGGGTGACTTGATCTCCATACGTCTTTTTAATGGGGACCACCCGTAACAGAGGTGTGTTGATATCGCCCACGATGTGGTTGTCGAACACGTCCGAGTAGACGTAGAGTCCGTACATACCCGACTTCATATCCATCGGGGTCTGGCGATGGTCCTCGGATGGACCCGTGTAGGTCGCGTGAGCGAGACCCAGCATTTGCTGTAGGATAGGACTCAGTACGACACTCTCGTTGGCGGGCGGTGAGGAGGATCTGTGCCTTGCCGTTGTGTGCGTTGTAATCGAAGTCCACGTGATTCTTGAAGGGAAAGGATTTGATGGATTTTGAAACATTCGTGACCTCCCGTAGAGCCTTATAATGCAACAGTCTTGTCAGCCCACCCATGAACTCCTTGGGGGTATCGTATTGGCCTTCGGGGAGGGCGAGTCGGGTGTTTTTGCCGTCGTATGTCACCTCGTACCACACTTAATTGGCTCGCACGTTGTACCACGAGTAAGGGTATTGGATATCCACGAGGCCACATTCCCATCGTCCAGGTAAATGCAACGGTTGCGGTAACTGGGTGACGTACTTGGCCAAGGTGTCGCCAGGAAACACATCCAGCGAACTGTTACTGGGTAGGGTGAGGTAAAACATGGCGACTGAACTGTCCTGCTGCTGCTGTTGGTTTTAATAGGTGTTCCAGGCCTTGGGCGGTTGTGTCCGGCGTCGTGTTCGTCGCGGTGACTTGCTACGTGTCACGGCTCTGGAGATGTGGGGTGTCCTGATCAAGGATGGTTTTTTAAAGGCCTGAAAAGAAGGTGCCCGTTGTGGTGGTGGTGTTTTGGGGGGTGACTCCGGTTCCCATTCGTCTAAATAAGATGTGCCTGTAGGGCTATCTGTAGTTTCCTTCAAATCCAGTGAAGGTGGATATATATCCTTCACTGCGTCATTTATATAGCGATTATCCACAGCGAGAAGATC
The DNA here is from genome assembly GCA_036873755.1 of Hanleya hanleyi. Classification (NCBI taxonomy): domain Eukaryota; kingdom Metazoa; phylum Mollusca; class Polyplacophora; order Lepidopleurida; family Hanleyidae; genus Hanleya; species Hanleya hanleyi. The sequence goes on from JAVTVY010022921.1 coordinate 70,447, forward strand.
GTCTATATAGCGTTTGGTGAATTCGTCTAAACGCAATGAAGCCCAAGTCCGGCGTGTCTTGTACCCCAGGCAATCGCAGCGAACGCCGAAGGCGGTGTACCAGATCGGGGACCCTTTACGGATCAGTAAAGTCAAAGATCAATTTGAGAAAAGTTACTTGCCCAACTGGAGCGATGAGCACTTCCTGATTAAACGGCGCCTACCCCGACAGCAGCGAGTCTATGAACTGAAAGATCTTCAAGGGGAACCGTTGCTAGGGACGTTTTACGAGACGGAATTACAGCCTGTCGTAAAAACACAGCAAGACTACTACACGGTGGAGCAGATTTGTACGTTGTACGTATGGAAGAAAAACACCTTCTGGGCTTTCAGAAACTGTTGGAATGGTCTGTTGAGGAATTCCGTGCCTTCGTCGGTTTCCAAATACAAAGGTTTGCGCCCGGTCTTGAAGATGTCTTTGAACGCCGCTATGAGATTCGCCCCCGTTTTCGTCCGGATGGGTACCACCCACGCATACTTCGATAGGATATCGATGCACGTCAAGATATACCGATTCCCATCGTTGTGTTTGGCAAATGCGCTCATATCGACCAAATGCGCTTGCCACTGGGCATCTAGTCCTCCCACGATGACCCGGCTCCGTAGAAAATGGCGACGGACAGATCGATGTAAGGTATAGGTGTCTTGTTTTCTTAACCAATCTCGGACTTGGGCACGTTGTATCCCCTGGGGTTTGGCCGCTCGATAGAGAGACGACAATGCACTATAGGCCGCCGGACTGTCGGGACTGTAGTATAAGTTATCCAACACCTTCTCCCAGCGCTTCATGATGACAAATGATGATGGACCCTGGCTCTATCGTTTATTTATAACGGTTATATCTTGGGCCGGAGTTTCTTTCTGATTTTCTTCGATGGCTTCCACAGTGTCCATGGTAAATGACCAGTCCAACTCGTCTGATGACCGCTTGATAAGCACCTGATCCACATCTACCACGGCATCTTCCAATGCAGACCATAGATCAGGGTGAAGGGTAAAATGCACTGTACCCCCATCTAGCCGAGCCAATTGAGCAAAGAAAGGACCCCGTCGGACGTACACATCGTGACACAAGTGGATGAGGTCCCCGTCCAGTTCACCAGACAACACCCGTTTGAATTTGGTACAACCCTCTCGGGACAGACGAATGTGGGCCGGGCACGGTTGTGTAGGGTCCGCATCACAGATGTCTCCTCCCTCCTCCATGATATCGACTGCATCCGCATAAACGTGCAGGAAAACCTCGGGGGTCAAGCTGAGATACGCCCGTATTATATGCTCCGTCATGGTCAGTACGTGAATGGTACAAGATTTGACTGTCTCTCGTATTTATAGGGAGAACCCCGTGAGATCAAAGGATCGGGTGGTCAAAGTCTAGCCGGGTAATCAATGGCATCGTCGTCTGGTTCATTGCTAGACATTTGTTCATTGGGTTCTGCCGCCGCTTCTCTTAGGACACGAGCCCACTCCAACTCGTCTGATGACCGCTCGTCCGGTGTAAACAGCTGGTCCACGATAGGCACCACTTTGTCAAAGGCTGTCCACAGATCGGGGTCTAGGGTGAAGCCTCGCGTAGGGTCATGGTAACGACCCAGGCGTGGGAAGAAGGGTCCACGGTATACGTAGATGGCATTGTCTATGTGGATGAGGTGTCCGTTGAGCTCGCCATTCAACACCCGTTTAAATTTGGTCCAGCCGTCACGGTGTAGCGTAACCGTATTAGATACGGTCTCAGCGGTCGACCAGCAAACATCTCCACGTTCTTCCACGAGGGTGACTTTATCTTCATAGACGTGTAACCCCACCCGGGGTGTAAGGGGAAGGATGGCTCGTAGAACTGGTGACATGGTTGACCCAATGACGATCGGTGAATGACGCACACTGTGTCTGACCCTCGTATTTATAGTCAGGTCCCACTGTCAATGCCACAGCGCCAGGGTCAATGGGGCACAGACCATGACTAGGCCAACCAGCCGCCGCTGATTCCGGCGTGAGCGCTCGTGGTCCATAGCCCGAGCATCAAGGATGGCTGTCATAGTCCAGTAGTGGTGAGTGATGGCACACCTCTCCATCGAGTGCACTCTGTTGAGGACCGCTTCTGTGAACTCGTTCAGGATCTGGCGTCGCCCCTCTTTGTCGTCGCCATCTGAAAACATGGACCGAACCACTGCTCGGTAACCCGTGAGTGAATTAACCACGGTCGCATGCTGTAAAATGCGAGTCGCATAGGGACGGGTGTCCGTCATGGCTCTGCAACCGTAGAAATGGAGGTGTAGGATCCAGAGAGACGTGTTTTATAGACCATGTCACACATGCGCGCCTAGACGTCGGGTGTAGTCCGTGATACGTACTATTCTGATGGGTTAGTCCAAAAAAGAGAGCAACAACAACACAGATTACAGATCAATCCTTTTATTATGCGTGAATCGGGCGTAACCTGTGAACATCATAGGAATGCATGTACTAACCTGTCTATGGGGTTTTTTCACAATGTCGTTCACCTTCGTCGTGTCTTTTCGGGTACGTCCGTGTCTTTTCGGTAAAGTCCGTGTCTTTTTGGTAAAGTCCGTGTCTTTTCGGTAACGTCCGTCATCCGGGTATATATGAGGGTCTTGAGGGGGGGGGACTGTATGTGACGTGTTGTATGCGTTTTTCTCGGCGACGTGCGTGTCCATCATCCGGGAACATCACGTCTGCGCCTGCATTGCGGTATGTATGAGGGTCTTCATGCGCGCGCTCTGCGGATTCACCCACGCACTTCCGGATAACCCGCGCGAGCTGCGGCATCAGATCACCCCCGCGCGCGCGCTGCGGCCGGGGCGGGCCGGGCCGGGGCCGGGAAAAACCCCACAGACAGGTCAGTACATGCATTCCTATCATGTTCCCAGGTCACACCCCATTCACACAGACCCTCATGCATACCCGGATGCAGGCGCAGACGTGAGCGAAATTCCGGCGAGAAAACCCCCCACAGACAGGTCGGTACATGTCCTATCATGTTCCAAGGTCATGCCCCATTCACCCAAACCGGAAGTGACGTCATACCCCTAATTTTACATGCACCCATCCATGACTGGATGCCCTTCACGAATGCTTCACTTTGATACCTCACTCGACTCCATCGGACCATTCACCTAGACCGCAAAAACGTCTATTTCCACACCCGTTTCCCACAATTCCCTGTCTGCGCAAGCGCAGAATGTGGACAACGGCCGAGACACTACTCCAGGCGGTTGCTCCCTCACCTAGGCTTCACATGGATACCGCATTCGACTCCATCGGCCCATTAGTGGCTCGCCTAGGCCCCAAAACGTCTATTTCCATACACTTTCTCTACTGCGCATGCGCAAAATCACGTCTGTTCCACGTCACACCCAGCCCGTTGGAGACTTCCTCACGTATGCTTTACATTGATACCTCACTCGATCCCATCGGCCCACTAGTGGCCCACCTAAACCCCAACACGTCTATTTCTATACTACGGCCAGACTGCGCATGAGCAGACTATTGACAACGAACGACACACTAGCCCAGGCGGATGCTCCCTCGCGACAGCTTCAAAATAAGACCTCATACGACTCCATCGGACCATTAGGGGCTCCCCTAGATCCCAAAACGTCTATTCCATACCCTTGGTCTACCGCGCATGCGCAGAATAACCCTATTCTAACCCCACATCCACCCAGTGGGATGCCCCCTCACATAGGCTTCACACTGATACCTCACTCGACCCCATCGGTCCATTAGTGGCCCAACTAGACCCCAAAACGGCTATTTCCATACCCTTGGTCTACCGCGCATGCGCAGAATGACGATATTTCAACCCCACACCCAGCCCGTCGGATGCGCCTTCACGAATGCTTCACATTGATACCTCATACGACTCTATCGTATCGTCTAAATTTGGTACGAGTGAACTGGAGTGGTGGTGGTGGGTACAACGTCGGTCGTCCTTGTCTGTTCACTGTGAGGGATGATGGTGGTGGGTACAACGTCAGTCGTCTTTGTCTGTTCAGTGTGAGGGATGAAATCCGGTGGGTTTTCAGACGTAGTGGGTGTACTTGGTGTAGGTGTGGAGCTTGGTGTGGAGCTCGATGGGGCTTGTACACCGGGTGTGGTGGTGACTGGGCTCGATACGGGGTTGACTGGTGCTATCTGTAGACCGGTTTCATTGATGGCTGGTGTCCTCAGTTGGTTAAGTAACGTGCTGACATAGGCTACGTCGTAAAACATACCTCCGTACAACACACTCAGCAGGGTTAGCACTATCACCACAAAGCCCACTTGTGCTTTGCGCGTTTTGGGAGACGCTGTGTTCGGAGGCAGCTGCTGTTTGTCCATAGCACTGTGGTCGGACGTGGAATGAAGGATGACGGCAGTGGTGTCTGGCTTTATAGTCGTTTCACCTGGTTGGTAGCGACCCAGGAATTGAAGGAACTGGGCCAGCCTTGCCATTTGACGAAATGAAACAGTTTGCCACGTCGATGTTCCGTTTTCAAAATCTGCTCCACCGTGTAGTAGTCTTGCTGTGTTTTTACGACAGGCTGTAATTCCGTCTCGTAAAACGTCCCTAGCAACGGTTCCCCTTGAAGATCTTTCAGTTCATAGACTCGCTGCTGTCGGGGTAGGCGCCGTTTAATCAGGAAGTGCTCATCGCTCCAGTTGGGCAAGTAACTTTTCTCAAATTGACCTTTGATTTTACTGATCCGTAAAGGGTCCCCGACCTGGTACACCGCCTTCGGCGTTCGCTGCGATTGCCTGGGGTACAAGACACGCCGGACTTGGGCTTCATTACGTTGGGTCACGGTAATGGGGGCTCTCTCTATACTCCGGTGATAGGCTCGATTGTAACCACTCACAAGTTTCGGGAGAATATCGATGTACCGCCTTGTATTCTTATAGGTGAAATATTTATACATGCGGCCTTTGAATTTTCCTGTTGAACCTTTCCACCACGGAAGACTTGGTCTCGTTGTACGTATGGAAGAAATACAAAGGTTTGCGCCCGGTCTTGAAGATGTCTTTGAACGCCGCTATGAGATTCGCCCCCGTTTTCGTCCGGATGGGTACCACCCACGCATACTTCGATAGGATATCGATGCACGTCAAGATATACCGATTCCCATCGTTGTGTTTAGCAAAGGCGCTCATATCGACCAAATCCGCTTGCCACTGGACATCTATTCCTCCCACGATGACCCGGTTCCGTAGAAAATGGCGACGGACAGATCGATGTAAGGTATAGGTGTCTTCTTTTCTTAACCAATCTCGGACTTGGGCACGTTGTATCCCCTGGGGTTTGGCCGCTCGATAGAGAGCCGACAATGCACTATAGGCCGCCGGACTGTCAGGACTGTAGTATAAGTTATCCAACACCTTCTCCCAGCGCTTCATGGTGACAAATGATGATGGACCCTGGCTCTATCGTTTATTTATAACGGGTATATCTTGGGCCGGAGTTTCTTTCTGATTTTCTTCGATGGCTTCCACAGTGTCCATGGTAAATGACCAGTCCAACTCGTCTGATGACCGCTTGATAAGCACCTGATCCACATCTACCACGGCATCTTCCAATGCAGACCATAGATCAGGGTGAAGGGTAAAATGGACTGTACCCCCATCTAGCCGAGCCAATTGAGCAAAGAAAGGACCCCGTCGGACGTACACATCGTGACACAAGTGGATGAGGTCCCCGTCCAGTTCACCAGACAACACCCGTTTGAATTTGGTCCAACCCTCTCGGGACAGACGAATGTGGGCCGGGCACGGTTGTGTAGGGTCCGCATCACAGATGTCTCCCACCTCCTCCATGATATCGACTGCATCCGCATAAACGTGCAGGAAAACCTCGGGGGTCAAGCTGAGATACGCCCGTATTATATGCTCCGTCATGGTCAGTACGTGAATGGTACAAGATTTGACTGTCTCTCGTATTTATAGGGAGAACCCCGTGAGATCAAAGGATCGGGTGGTCAAAGTCTAGCCGGGTAATCAATGGCATCGTCGTCTGGTTCATTGCTAGACATTTGTTCATTGGGTTCTGCCGCCGCTTCTCTTAGGACACGAGCCCACTCCAACTCGTCTGATGACCGCTCGTCCGGTGTAAACAGCTGGTCCACGATAGGCACCACTTTCTCAAAGGCTGTCCACAGATCGGGGTCTAGGGTGAAGCCTCGCGTAGGGTCATGGTAACGACCCAGGCGTGGAAAGAAGGGTCCACGGTATACGTAGATGGCATTGTCTATGTGGATGAGGTGTCCGTTGAGCTCACCATTCAACATCCGTTTAAATTTGGTCCAGCCGTCACTGTGTAGCGTAACCGTATTAGATACGGTCTCAGCGGTCGACCAGCAAACATCTCCACGTTCTTCCACGAGGGTGACTTTATCTTCATAGACGTGTAACCCCACCCGGGGTGTAAGGGGAAGGATGGCTCGTAGAACTGGTGACATGGTTGACCCAATGACGATCGGTGAATGACGCACACTGTGTCTGACCCTCGTATTTATAGTCAGGTCCCACTGTCAATGCCACAGCGCCAGGGTCAATGGGGCACAGACCATGACTAGGCCAACCAGCCGCCGCTGATTCCGGCGTGAGCGCTCGTGGTCCATAGCCCGAGCATCAAGGATGGCTGTCATAGTCCAGTAGTGGTGAGTGATGGCACACCTCTCCATCGAGTGCACTCTGTTGAGGACCGCTTCTGTGAACTCGTTCAGGATCTGGCGTCGCCCCTCTTTGTCGTCGCCATCTGAAAACATGGACCGAACCACTGCTCGGTAACCCGTGAGTGAATTAACCACGGTCGCATGCTGTAAAATGCGAGTCGCATAGGGATGGGTGTCCGTTATGGCTCTGCAACCGTAGAAATGGAGGTGTAGGATCCAGAGAGACGTGTTTTATAGACCATGTCACACATACGCGCCTAGACGTCGGGTGTAGTCCGTGATACGTATTATTCTGATGGGTTAGTCCAAAAAAGAGAGCAACAACAACACAGATTACAGATCAATCCTTTTATTATGCGTGAATCGGGCGTAACCTGTGAACATCATAGGAATGCATGTACTAACCTGTCTATGGGGTTTTTTCACAATGTCGTTCACCTTCGTCGTGTCTTTTCGGGTACGTCCGTGTCTTTTCGGTAAAGTCCGTGTCTTTTTGGTAAAGTCCGTGTCTTTTCGGTAACGTCCGTCATCCGGGTATATATGAGGGTCTTGAGGGGGGGGGACTGTATGTGACGTGTTGTATGCGTTTTTCTCGGCGACGTGCGTGTCCATCATCCGGGAACATCACGTCTGCGCCTGCATTGCGGTATGTATGAGGGTCTTCATGCGCGCGCTCTGCGGATTCACCCACGCACTTCCGGATAACCCGCGCGAGCTGCGGCATCAGATCACCCCCGCGCGCGCGCTGCGGCCGAAGTAACCCGCGCGCGCGCGATGCGGCCGAGGCGGGCCGGGCCGGGGCCGGGATAAACCCCACAGACAGGTCAGTACATGCATTCCTATCATGTTCCCAGGTCACACCCCATTCACACAGACCCTCATGCATACCCGGATGCAGGCGCAGACGTGAGCGAAATTCCGGCGAGAAAACCCCCCACAGACAGGTCGGTACATGTCCTATCATGTTCCAAGGTCACGCCCCATTCACCCAAACCGGAAGTGACGTCATACCCCTAATTTTACATGCACCCATCCATGACTGGATGCCCTTCACGAATGCTTCACTTTGATACCTCACTCGACTCCATCGGACCATTCACCTAGACCGCAAAAACGTCTATTTCCACACCCGTTTCCCACAATTCCCTGTCTGCGCATGCGCAGAATGTGGACAACGGCCGAGACACTACTCCAGGCGGTTGCTCCCTCACCTAGGCTTCACATGGATACCGCATTCGACTCCATCGGCCCATTAGTGGCTCGCCTAGGCCCCAAAACGTCTATTTCCATACACTTTCTCTACTGCGCATGCGCAGAATGACGTCTGTTCCACGTCACACCCAGCCCGTTGGAGACTCCCTCACGTATGCTTTACATTGATACCTCACTCGATCCCATCGGCCCACTAGTGGCCCACCTAAACCCCAACACGTCTATTTCTATACTACGGCCAGACTGGGCATGAGCAGACTATTGACAACGAACGACACACTAGCCCAGGCGGATGCTCCCTCACGACAGCTTCAAAATAAGACCTCATACGACTCCATCGGACCATTAGGGGCTCCCCTAGATCCCAAAACGTCTATTCCATACCCTTGGTCTACCGCGCATGCGCAGAATAACCCTATTCTAACCCCACATCCACCCAGTGGGATGCCCCCTCACATAGGCTTCACATTGATACCTCACTCGACCCCATCGGTCCATTAGTGGCCCAACTAGACCCCAAAACGGCTATTTCCATACCCTTGGTCTACCGCGCATGCGCAGAATGACGATATTTCAACCCCACACCCAGCCCGTCGGATGCGCCTTCACGAATGCTTCAAATGATGATGGACCCTGGCTCTATCGTTTATTTATAACGGATATATCTTGGGCCGGAGTTTCTTTCTGATTTTCTTCGTTGGCTTCCACAGTGTCCATGGTAAATGACCAGTCCAACTCGTCTGATGACCGCTTGATAAGCACCTGATCCACATCTACCACGGCATCTTCCAATGCAGACCATAGATCAGGGTGAAGGATAAAATGCACAGTACCCCCATCTAGCCGAGCCAATTGAGCAAAGAAAGGACCCCGTCGGACGTACACATAGTGACACAAGTGGATGAGGTCCCCGTCCAGTTCACCAGACAACACCCGTTTGAATTTGGTCCAACCCTCTCGGGACAGACGAATGTGGGCCGGGCACGGTTGTGTAGGGTCCGCATCACAGATGTCTCCCACCTCCTCCATGATATCGACTGCATCCGCATAAACGTGCAGGAAAACCTCGGGGGTCAAGCTGAGATACGCCCGTATTATATGCTCCGTCATGGTCAGTACGTGAATGGTACCAGATTTGACTGTCTCTCGTATTTATAGGCAGAACCCCGTGAGATCAAAGGATCGGGTGGTCAAAGTCTAGCCGGGTAATCAATGGCATCAATGGTGGTGGGTACAACGTCAGTCGTCTTTGTCTGTTCAGTGTGAGGGATGAAATCCGGTGGGTTTTCAGACGTAGTGGGTGTACTTGGTGTAGGTGTGGAGCTTGGTGTGGAGCTCGATGGGGCTTGTACACCGGATGTGGTGGTGACTGGGCTCGATACGGGGTTGACTGGTGCTATCTGTAGACCGGTTTCACTGATGGCTGGTGTCCTCAGTTGGTTAAGTAACGTGCTGACATAGGCTACGTCGTAAAACACACCTCCGTACAACACACTCAGCAGGGTTAGCACTATCACCACAAAGCCCACTTGCGCTTTGCGCGTTTTGGGAGACGCTGTGTTCGGAGGCAGCTGCTGTTTGTCCATAGCACTGTGGTCGGACGTGGAATGAAGGATGACGGCAGTGGTGTCTGGCTTTATAGTCGTTTCACCTGGTTGGCAGCGACCCAGGAATTGAAGGAACTGGGCCAGCCTTGCCATTTGACGAAATGAAACAGTTTGCCACGTCGACGTTCCGTTTTCAAAATCTACTCCACCGTGTATTAGTCTTGCTGTGTTTTTACGACAGGCTGTAATTCCGTCTCGTAAAACGTCCCTAGCAACGGTTCCCCTTGAAGATCTTTCAGTTCATAGACTCGCTGCTGTCGGGGTAGGCGCCGTTTAATCAGGAAGTGCTCATCGCTCCAGTTGGGCAAGTAACTTTTCTCAAATTGACCTTTGATTTTACTGATCCGTATAGGGTTCCCGATCTGGTACACCGCCTTCGGCGTTCGCTGCGATTGCCTGGGGTACAAGACACGCCGGACTTGGGCTTCATTGCGTTGGGTCACGGTAATGGGGGCTCTCTCTATACTCCGGTGATAGGCTCGATTGTAACCACTCACAAGTTTCGGGAGAATATCGATGTACCGCCTTGTATTCTTATAAGTGAAATATTTATACATGCGGCCTTTGAATGTCCTGTTGAACCTTTCCACCACGGAAGACTTGGTCTCGTTGTACGTATGGAAGAAATACAAAGGTTTGCGCCCGGTCTTGAAGATGTCTTTGAACGCCGCTATGAGATTCGCCCCCGTTTTCGTCCGGATGGGTACCACCCACGCATACTTCGATAGGATATCGATGCACGTCAAGATATACCGATTCCCATCGTTGTGTTTGGCAAATGCGCTCATATCGACCAAATCCGCTTGCCACTGGGCATCTAGTCCTCCCACGATGGCCCGGTTCCGTAGAAAATGGCGACGGACAGATCGATGTAAGGTATAGGTGTCTTGTTTTCTTAACCAATCTCGGACTTGGGCACGTTGTATCCCCTGGGGTTTGGCCGCTCGATAGAGAGCCGACAATGCACTATAGGCCGCCGGACTGTCGGGACTGTAGTATAAGTTATCCAACACCTTCTCCCAGCGCTTCATGGTGACAAATGATGATGGACCCTGGCTCTATCGTTTATTTATAACGGGTATATCTTGGGCCGGAGTTTCTTTCTGATTTTCTTCGATGGCTTCCACAGTGTCCATGGTAAATGACCAGTCCAACTCGTCTGATGACCGCTTGATAAGCACCTGATCCACATCTACCACGGCATCTTCCAATGCAGACCATAGATCAGGGTGAAGGGTAAAATGGACTGTACCCCCATCTAGCCGAGCCAATTGAGCAAAGAAAGGACCCCGTCGGACGTACACATCGTGACACAAGTGGATGAGGTCCCCGTCCAGTTCACCAGACAACACCCGTTTGAATTTGGTCCAACCCTCTCGGGACAGACGAATGTGGGCCGGGCACGGTTGTGTAGGGTCCGCATCACAGATGTCTCCCACCTCCTCCATGATATCGACCTTATCCGCATAAACGTGCAGGAAAACCTCGGGGTCAAGCTGAGATACGCCCGTATTATATGCTCCGTCATGGTCAGTACGTGAATGGTACCAGATTTGACTGTCTCTCGTATTTATAGGGAGAACCCCGTGAGATCAAAGGATCGGGTGGTCAAAGTCTAGCCGGGTAATCAATAGCATCGTCGTCTGGTTCATTGCTAGACATTTGTTCATTGGGTTCTGCCAAACGTGCAGGAAAACCTCGGGGTCAAGCTGAGATACGCCCGTATTATATGCTCCGTCATGGTCAGTACGTGAATGGTGCCAGATTTGACTGTCTCTCGTATTTATAGGGAGAACCCCGTGAGATCAAAGGATCGGGTGGTCAAAGTCTAGACGGGTAATCAATGGCATCGTCGTCTGGTTCATTGCTAGACATTTGTTCATTGGGTTCTGCCGCCGCTTCTCTTAGGACACGAGCCCACTCCAACTCGTCTGATGACCGCTCGTCCGGTGTAAACAGCTGGTCCACGATAGGCACCACTTTCTCAAAGGCTGTCCACAGATCGGGGTCTAGGGTGAAGCCTCGCGTAGGGTCATGGTAACGACCCAGGCGTGGGAAGAAGGGTCCACGGTATACGTAGATGGCATTGTCTATGTGGATGAGGTGTCCGTTGAGCTCACCATTCAACACCCGTTTAAATTTGGTCCAGCCGTCACGGTGTAGCGTAACCGTATTAGATACGGTCTCAGCGGTCGACCAGCAAACATCTCCACGTTCTTCCACGAGGGTGACTTTATCTTCATAGACGTGTAACCCCACCCGGGGTGTAAGGGGAAGGATGGCTCGTAGAACTGGTGACATGGTTGACCCAATGACGATCGGTGAATGACGCACACTGTGTCTGACCCTCGTATTTATAGTCAGGTCCCACTGTCAATGCCACAGCGCCAGGGTCAATAGGGCACAGACCATGACTAGGCCAACCAGCCGCCGCTGATTCCGGCGTGAGCGCTCGTGGTCCATAGCCCGAGCATCAAGGATGGCTGTCATAGTCCAGTAGTGGTGAGTGATGGCACACCTCTCCATCGAGTGCACTCTGTCAAGGACCGCTTCTGTGAACTCGTTCAGGATCTGGCGTCGCCCCTCTTTGTCGTCGCCATCTGAAAACATGGACCGAACCACTGCTCGGTAACCCGTGAGTGAATTAACCACGGTCGCATGCTGTAAAATGCGAGTCGCATAGGGACGGGTGTCCGTCATGGCTCTGCAACCGTAGAAATGGAGGTGTAGGATCCAGAGAGACGTGTTTTATAGACCATGTCACACATGCGCGCCTAGACGTCGGGTGTAGTCCGTGATACGTACTATTCTGATGGGTTAGTCCAAAAAAGAGAGCAACAACAACCCAGATTACAGATCAATCCTTTTATTATTCGTGAATCGGGCGTAACCTGTGAACATCATAGGAATGCATGTACTAACCTGTCTATGGGGTTTTTCACAATGTCGTTCACCTTCGTGTCTTTTCGGGTACGTCCGTGTCTTTTCGGTAAAGTCCGTGTCTTTTTGGTAAAGTCCGTGTCTTTTCGGTAACGTCCGTCATCCGGGTATATATGAGGGTCTTGAGGGGGGCGACTGTATGTGACGTGTTGTATGAGTTTTTCTCGGCGACGTGCGTGTCCATCATCCGGGAACATCACGTCTGCGCCTGCATTGCGGTATGTATGAGGGTCTTCATGCGCGCGCTCTGCGGATTCACCCACGCACTTCCGGATAACCCGCGCGAGCTGCGGCATCAGATCACCCCCGCGCGCGCGCTGCGGCCGAAGTAACCCGCGCGCGCGCGATGCGGCCGAGGCGGGCCGGGCCGGGGCCGGGATAAACCCCACAGACAGGTCAGTACATGCATTCCTATCATGTTCCCAGGTCACACCCCATTCACACAGACCCTCATGCATACCCGGATGCAGGCGCAGACGTGAGCGAAATTCTGGCGAGAAAAACCCCCACAGACAGGTCGGTACATGTCCTATCATGTTCCAAGGTCATGCCCCATTCACCCAAACCGGAAGTGACGTCATACCCCTAATTTTACATGCACCCATCCATGGCTGGATGCCCTTCACGAATGCTTCACTTTGATACCTCACTCGACTCCATCGGACCATTCACCTAGACCGCAAAAACGTCTATTTCCACACCCGTTTCCCACAATTCCCTGTCTGCGCATGCGCAGAATGTGGACAACGGCCGAGACACTACTCCAGGCGGTTGCTCCCTCACCTAGGCTTCACATGGATACCGCATTCGACTCCATCGGCCCATTAGTGGCTCGCCTAGGCCCCAAAACGTCTATTTCCATACACTTTCTCTACTGCGCATGCGCAGAATGACGTCTGTTCCACGTCACACCCAGCCCGTTGGAGACTCCCTCACGAATGCTTTACATTGATACCTCACTCGATCCCATCGGCCCACTAGTGGCCCACCTAAACCCCAACACGTCTATTTCTATACTACGGCCAGACTGCGCATGAACAGACTATTGACAACGAACGACACACTAGCCCAGGCGGATGCTCCCTCACGACAGCTTCAAAATAAGACCTCATACGACTCCATCGGACCATTAGGGGCTCCCCTAGAACCCAAAACGTTTATTCCATACCCTTGGTCTACCGCGCATGCGCAGAATAACCCTATTCTAACCCCACATCCACACAGTGGGATGCCCCCTCACATAGGCTTCACATTGATACCTCACTCGACCCCATCGGTCCATTAGTGGCCCAACTAGACCCCAAAACGGCTATTTCCATACCCTTGGTCTACCGCGCATGCGCAGAATAACCCTATTCTAACCCCACATCCAC